>JAGKTI010013157.1:0-23487 GCA_018397915.1 Birgus latro
GCGTGCGTGCGTTCGTGTGCCTAGTAATTCCCACACACTCGAATTATTTATATTTCAGAAGTGCAAATGAGGTCAGGGATATCGCTCCTCTTCTTGGCCATACACATACTAAACAATTACACAATATTCTGAAAAAACATACTGGATTCCTAAGATCACATCACTGGGTTTCAAAAATCATTGGTCACTGTCTCTTTATTTATCGCAGGAAAAGGGATGGATATGTGTGTCAGAAATAGTAGCTCAGTTTTGGCCATTCCCTGGACCGTGAATTTTTAAAATGGAATAAATATCCTTATTTATATTTATTTAGTTGTGAGAATGCAACACACGTAGTTTTGTTTACGTTTTATTAGGGCACATCCAAGAGCGGTCATGTGAATCTGCTTCTCACTAGTGATTTTCGATCGAGGTACTACATTCCTCTAGATTTTATTGTCAGTGGAGCCACAACACGCCATGCCATATCATTTCACACAACCCCACTCCACACCACATAACCCCACACCACACATTCCCGCACCACACATCCCCACACCACACCGCACCACCCCACACCACACCGCACCACCCCACACCATACCATCCCACACCATTCCACACCATATCATCCTCTCACACCACGCCACACCACACGAAACCACCCTCCCACACCACACCACACCAAGGGGATTAACCAAAGGGGCCTGAAGCTCCTGCATCTAGTAATTCTGTGCTTGTTTCCAGGTAACTGCACACGCAGTCCTCAGGTCACGTCTTCCACAGAACACATAACAGATGGACACCGAGCGTAACTGAATGGCAGGCAAGAGATGAAATGAGAGGAAGAGGTACACAGAGAACAAAATGGAGAGGTGATATGATGCAGATCCACCGAGATGGTTCGGAACAAGATAACTATCAATGGATCAGTGTGGAGAAAGGTGAGAGGGGTCCTTATCATGCAGTGGTTTGTCACAGGCTGATGGTGATGATATTGATGGTGATAATGATGTTGATGCTGATGGTGGTGACGCTACGGTGGAAGGCAAAGAATCCACAGTGAAGCTGGATGGTCAGGAAATGGAGAATGTGAGTGCATTTAAGCATTTATGTAATGTGATGAATACGGAAGGAAGATTAGGGGATGAAGTGACTGATATGGTACATCAGGCAAGGAGGGTTGCTTGTTCTCTAAAAACAGTGATTAGGAATAGGGAACTGAGGATAAAAGTATAAAAATAAGGGGGGCACTGCATGCTGTGATTCCCACTTTAAAGTACTGAAGTGAAGCTTGGATCCCGTTGGAAGGCCACAAGTCAAAAGTGAGAGCAGAAGTGAATTATTTGAGACGAGCATGTGTAGTGTCATAGAGAGACAGACAGACTAGTGAGGAGGTGAAGGAGCGTTGTGATGCTGATGTGGATGAGATTAAAAGCGTTAAGAGAAATATTTCGAGATGGTTTGGCCATGTGGAAAGGAAGGAGAACAAGAGAATGACTAGAGGAGTGTTTGTCAGCTAGGTGGAAGGGTAGAGGGGGAGGGAGAGACCGATGATGAGATGGAGGGATGGAGTAGGAATATATGAGTGGGATATATGAGCTAAATGGTAAAGGACAGGGCATCATGGAGACGATTTGTTTGTGGCCACCCCTTGCGGGATTAAGGAGTTTGGTTATAGATATATAGATATAGACAAATAGATAGATAGATAGGTGATGATGATAATATGATAATGATGATGATGATGATGATGAGGAGGAGGAGGAGGAGGAGGAGAATGGTGATGATAATGAGATTGAGGATGTAGATAATGATCATGATGATGATGATGATGATGACAGGGACGACGACAACTACGGTGATGATGATGATGATGGTGGTGAATGGTGATGATGATGAATTTTGTCGGCAGGTGGAAGAACGAAACAGCAGGAACTCTACCATCGGTCCAAGCATCCACTATTCCCCATCCATCCGTCCATCCATCCATCCATCCATTCGTCCATCCATCCATTCGTCCATCCATCCATCTCACTTGATGTTAAAAGCTAAGTCTTTTTTTTTCGTACGCCTTTTGGAATGAGGGACGTATTCAAGGTGGACGGGGGTCCTTGTAACACCTCTTCTTTAGCGATTTATTTTTTACCTATTACACCTTGGCATTCTTTTGTATTTACATCGTTTTAATACTGACGTAAACTGAGCCAGTAGAATTAAGGATGAGATGGAGGGAAGGAGTGGAGAGGTATATGAGAGAGGGCGGTGTGAGCTGGGAGCAGGGCATTGAAATGGCAGGGGACAGGGAAACATGGAGGCAATTTGTTTGTGGCCACCCCTTACGAGATTAAGGAGTCTGGCAATAGGCAGATAGATAGAATTAAGGAAGGTGTTGTGGCGTAACGTGCAAACTAAATCGATAACAAAGAGATATTACGAGATCCCCAAAGCCACTTATGCTAACCTAGATGTTAACGAAAAAATATCTTGCTTAAAAATAATAAGAAAAAATTATTATGGTCGTCAAACAAAATGAAGAATTATTGGGATGTGTTCTTTAAAGAGAAATTAGTCCAGATTTTGACATTAAAGTAAATTTTTACATTCTGACTTGAGGAAAAGAAATAATTAGGCCGTTAAAGACAAAGTCTTGTATGGTGATTAAAAGAAATTGTCAATGAAAACTGGTTTATTTTCTATCTCCAGATTTTCTAAAGCATTGCTCTGTAATGAAATCAAACTTTCCCTACACAACCCTACCTTGCCTTATCCTACCCTAACCTCCCCTGCCCAACCCTTCTTACCATAACCTACCCTCCTTACCATACCCTACCCTACCCTGACCATATACAAGAAAAGGAGGTGTATCCCCAGACTCAGTGCACTCTTAACACTTGCAGGGACAGACTCTGAGTAACTAAATGAAACACATCCCCATCTGAACAAATGCTACACCAGATAAGTGATGTCCTTTGCCTACGCAACATGGGCCCCCATCCTGTCTAGCACCCACTACAACACCTCAACATAACCTAAGTTGACGGAGATAACCAGGCACATAAAGCAGCCGCAAAATAAACACTATGAAACCCTTTTAAACAGCATCCCATCTCCAAAAACCCCAGCATCCCACCACCACAATACCACAACCAGCATCCCACCTCCAGCATACCAACACCACCATCACACCACCACCATCCCACCGCCTGCATCCCACCACCTGCACTCCACCACCACCATCCCACCACCACCATCCCACCACCACCATCCCACCTCCAGCATCCCACCACCACCATCTTACCACCACCATCCCACTGCCTGCATCCCACCATCTTCATCCCACCATCACCATCCCACCTCCAGCATCCCACCACCTGCATCCCACCACCTGCATCCCACCGCCTGCATCCCATCTCCAGCATCCCATCTCCATCATCCCACCACCACCATCCCACCTCCAGCATCCCACGTCCAGCAACCAACCACCTCGATCCCATCACCTCCATCCCACCACCACCTTTCCACCTCCAACGTCCTACCACCACCATCCCACAACCACCATCCCACCTCCTGCATCCCAGTGCCTGCAACCCACCACTTGCATCCTACCACCACCATCCCCACCACCAGCATCCCACCTCCAGCATCCCACCACCAGTATCCCACCACCAGTATCCCATCTCCAGCATCCCACCACCACCATCCCACCTCCAAAAAATGATGAAACGCCTGCACATTTATATAACGTACATAGTAATATGTATAACATCTTGATCATAACTATTACAAGCTTCCTCCCCCATCCTGACATCCACCCATCAGAGGTGTCCTACCTAACTACCATACAATACCGTACACTATCTGACTCGACCATACCCTGCCTTACCTACCCTTCTCTAGTCCACTACCCTACTACCATACCCTAACATTGCCAACCCTACTGCAACCTTCCCTATCCCAACCTACACTGCATCATATCTGAAAGCTTCCCCACTGTGCCTCCCATGCCATTCCAGCGCCATGTACCTGATAATTTTCATGAGTTTTCAAGAGATTTGTTGGAGTAAAAGTTTGACTGGATTCTTATTATACTGGACAAATTTCTTCATTACTTATTTTCTATGTGTATTTATTAATTGTGTCTGTCTATGTTTTATTTATATTTAAGATTGTCAAAGCTCATTATAGGAAAATGTTCAGTTTTAAAACAACCATCAGTTCAAAAGATAAGGACACAAGGCAGAAAACTTCAGTTTTTATTATTAGTACTTCAGTATAAAATACATGAATAGATACAGCTATATAAAACATGCATACAAAAGTAGCATTTGGCCAAAGAACATCCTGGAGGGGAGCGATCCGACTTGCGAGGGAGATCATACCAGCACCACCAGGCTTGTCACAGCAGGGAGATCACACCACTGTCAGTTTTCTCAGGGCAGGGGAGACCAACACCACACCACCATCACTATCAGTGTTATGGCAGTGGGGATCACACTATCACCATCAGTCTTCTCAGGGCAGGACAGATCACACCACCACTAAGTCTTCTCACAGCAGGGATCACACTATCACCAGCAGGCACATCACGGTAGGGGAGGCCATCACAACACCTCACCACGAATCTTATGGCAGGATTAATCACACAACCACTGTTAGTCTCTTTACAGGTGGGAAAACCACCACAGAACCTGACAATCTCTCGTATCAGGGCAGATCACACCACCAGGCTTCTCACGGCAGGGGATGAGACCAAACTTCAGCAGGGCAAAACCAGTCTTGCAAGGCAGCAGGGTAAAAACAGCAGATGCAGACAACCTGTGAAGCAGAAGTAGACGGGTATTAGTTCAAACCGATAAGCTTTATTACAGAATTATTATTTCCTAGATCGACAGTCTTCCTTTAAGACTGATTTATGTCCTCTATCATAATAGTGTTTCTGTATAGGCCTATTACCTTCTAACACCAGGCTTCTCTTGGCAGGTCAGGGAAGATCACCAGTACCACAAGGCTTCTCAAGGCAGGGGAGACCAAACTTCAGCAGGGTATGACCAGTCTGGCAAGGAAGCAGGGTCAAGGCAGCAGACTCCAGCACTCTCTGTGGACCTGATGTGTATTAGTTCAAATCAGTGTTAGCGTTAGTTATTTAAACTAACATTGCAGAAACCACCTTAAAACCATTCTTTCTTGCACGTTTTCTTAATATTATTTCTACGTATGTTATTACTGTTTAAAATAATGTGTAATAAGCAAAACAGGCAAGAAAGATGTGCTAGGGAGTCTCAGACAACGGCAATATGTACCTTATATCCACACTAAACCAAGAGAATATGTTGAACTTTTAGGGGCCCAAGGCTAGAAGAACTTTGTTATAGTGATGTATTTTATATCATCAAAAGGGTAAAGTATGCTAGGCTTCACTCATTTCAAGTCTCTGAAGCCTATGTGAGTGTCAGTTGTTAGATATATACCTGAGTCTATTAATTACTTAGCAAAAACGTGAGCCATTCAACAGGTAATTATTAAATCATTACCTTCAGATGTACGAGTAATTGTAACCAATAAAATTTATGTTACGAGTTTTGTGTATGTTATTGATCCCAATGTACGACACAATAGTGTTTTGAATACATGATTTTCTGGATTTATCGAAATAGGTCAAAATGACAAGATTTTACGAAAACAAATCAAAAGTTTTAGATATATCAAAATAATAATAAAGAATGACAGTGTACTAAAGACAAAGTTGGATTGATTGAATATTCATAACAAAACTGATGGGTCTTGGAAAAATAAAACACCCCCCAAAAAACCTGTGACACTGTACAATACCATAAGAACAATACCTGCCTCGATAAAGACCAGCCAGCCCAGAGTGACAGGCCAAGTAATGCGGTTCTCGTAAGACAAGGAACAAAGCTGCCAGGCCAGCTGTTTCACTGTCATAACATCTGACCCACCACGTCATCGCCACCCTTCCACACACACACACACACACACCTGTATAACTATGGTCGACACTGTTTCGGGTGTCACGTGATCCTTTTCCCCTAAATTTTTTTTTGGTGTAACGTTTTCTATGATTAATGAAGGGGAGACTATGCTATTTTTATTAAATTTAAACACATATCCTCGGGTCCCTACGCTTCTGAAGGTGCAATGAATGGTTCTCTGTGGTGTATTTAATTTATTAGATTGCAATAAAATCAATTACTCACTCGTATTCTTCGTTTTATCATGCCCTCTTTGTTGTTGCTCACGTCGTTCTTGTGGTCGTAGGCGGGTCTGTATGTGATCCCAGTGGACTGCAGGCTGAAGTTTCCCTTTCCTGAAGTTCACCGTCCTCATGTAGGGAGATAGGGAGCGTTTAAGGCTGGTTATGTGACCTGGAAGCTCCACCGCCTCGTGTGGTGTGTTGTTGTGCATGTATTATATATGTAATGATGCTGTGTGCTGTGCTGTAACAAAAACTCCCTATTAAATAAATATAAATAGTGCAAATAGGTCAATTATTGATTTAATTTTCCGTGAAAACTCAGTCGTACGTCTGGCAAACAAAGTATTTACCTACTTGATCGTACAGCATATATAACACAATAACTATACCACACTATTAAAATCCATTGAAAAACATTAATATATCTCTAGTACATTACCTCAGGGAAGAAAATCAGGTGGAAATACAAGTATATTATGGACAATAAACTGTACAATCCTCCGTGCTGGGGTCGGGGCGGGTGTGGCAGCGATATAGAAATCAGTTTTCAGCCAACCTCCTTGGTGAGAGGTGTGGTATGCAAAGATCGTCTGCCAGATTTGCTGACTCGGTCTGTCTCTATCGCTGTCTGTTTCCATTTCTATCTCTATCAGTCTATTTCCATTTCTATCTCTCTTACTGTCTATTTCCATTTCTATCTGTCTCATACACACACAAACACAGTTTTGCACTTTACCATCGTCATATACACTATACCATAAACATTTATATACTCGTAACCACACGCACACAGGCACGCACCCCCAACAATCCTTCACACACACACACACACACACACACACACACACACTACTCACAAACACCCATACACACACACACCCACCCACACACACACACACACACACACTACCCACAAACACCCTTAAACACACGGAAAACCCACAAACCATATACTTAACACCTATGCTCTTGTGACTAAGTCTGGACTAAATAAAAATAATGTGGTATTAGCGGAGGTATGACTACAGGTATTAACAATCAGGCTCCTATGAACCAGACAACAGGATGAAATGGTTTGAGTTAGCTCAGATAATACTACGAGATGACCCACCACCAGAAGACATACTAAAATATCTAGGACATGACCATCCCCCCTAAAAATGCTTCATGATAATCTTTGGCTTCCTTGTATGGACTTTGAAATATTGATGGAGAGCTGAATGGTAATAGATAACGATCCGAGACAGAGACTCGAGGGGGGAAATGAAGCTTATTAAGTTTTTTGTCTTGCAGATTAATTCGGCATAAATAATTGGGCGGAATGTGTTTAGGAATAAACAATATAGAAAGGAGTGTCATGAGCAAAGGGTATAAAGCTAACTTAGAAAAACAGATTGACTCATAAGGTTGGTTTCGAAGCAATATATATAATTTATCATTTAACTTAGGGTTTGATTTATGCGAGGTCTGAGCTAGTTTTATATATTCTACTAGAAAATCAACGAATATAGCATTAGAAGTAGTAATAACAGCATAAACTGACCTTAAAATGGCGGAAAACAAGCGGAGGTAGGCCTGTGGAGGCAGATGTGGTCCTGGTGGCGGTGCAGTGAACTAACCAAGCTGATGACGTTAAGGTGGTGACCACTGCCTCTCATTTGTACCCCCGACTCCCTACAGGACGGACCTCCCGGCTCCACTTGCCCAGCTGATGACTTTGGCGATTTTTCTCCTCCATTTCAGGTCTGTTTTGGAAAGTTAAAAGCCTATTATTTCAAGCATTACATATTTTCCAAGTTTTTGGTGGCTTTCGGCGAAAACGAAGCTCGAATATATTTTATTTTATTTTTTAAAGAAATAGCCAGTTATACTTAGGAATTTTACCGGTCTTTGCAATATGTCTGCCAGTGAGGTGAAGGAAGCCGGCAGACTGTACTTTCAACTTAGCGAAATTTCAATACTACCAACACCAGTACCAGTGTCCTCATTACTGCCTGCTTTCTACCTTATTCCTTTTTAATATACATAATTTTGCAATTAGAATTTTTCCTACTCTACCACATACAGTAAGACTGGAAATAAGTAACGTATGTTGATGCCTGATCGTGAATAAATCCTCCTGTTAACTCCAGTAAACTGATGACGAATTATCTTATTTTATTCCTCGCATCTGAAGACAACTGCATTTACCTTAACTTTTTCGAATTAAAAGAGTTATGGGTGTTTGTTCTGTAACTGGGGAATGATTTTTAAACTAAGGATTATTTGGAACTGGGGGGATTAGACACATCATTCATTAATCCTTTAGCTACGAGAGATACCATGAGCTGAATAAAAGCGTCTGGTGGTTGCATGATATCAGACGGAAGGGGTGTTGCAGGATCAATTTGCCCCTGATAGGCAATACTGTCATTAACTCCTTCACTATAGCCTATTTTGCCAATTATTCTCGCTATTTCCAAACTATTTAAATCAGCATAATTTATGATCTAAAGGGGTTTGATATAGCCTTAACCCCTTCACTATTACAAGTCCTATGTTGAATAAAATCGTCTGAAGGCAACATGAACTAAATGAAAAAAGTCGAACTGTAGAGGTTAAAACTGACTTGTGGGTCGTATTTATGACTATACTCCATTTCACCAAGTTTGGCTCCATCTGTGATGTCCTCAACACCTGTATTCTTGATGTAATTCCTCTGCATTATGTGAACCTCCATTTATTACCTTGAGAATCAATATAAAAAGGTAATACAAAAAGGTATATCCAGTATTAAGGGCCTTTATCAGTATTACAGGTGTTGAGGACATCACTGATGGTGCCAGACTCGGTGAAATGGAGTGTAGTCCTCACAATCTGGTCCAGATTTTCGTCCCTTTACAGTCTATTTTACTACGCTCAGCGGCAGAATATAAAATGCTATGGCTAAATAAGTCTCAGTAAGATCAATGACATACCATATTTTGCCTCCATATTCACGTCTCCACAAATTAGCTAAACTCCGCATTTTTTTCCCCAGGCTGTACATCGCTCGCTGCACCGAGGAGTGAAGAGCAAGGAAGAATTAACACCTTCACTACGAGAAATGCATATATGAACCCACTGGACTGATTGCTGAAGTTACCCCTGTCCTGCAGCCCACCATCCTTTTGGTAGCCTACTGTCAGTGCCACCACACGGTGTCCCTCTCCAGCACCAAAATGGTTGGATGGAGGTTGCTTTTAATCTCTTCTGTTGAACACTCTTCTTGATCTGAAGTACTCCGTCAGAGGCAGTCAAAATACAATTATACAGGCGTCATCCTACTGAAGGGTCAAACCAGCAGCTTCAGCAACAGGTATATGCAAGAATATTGTACTTTGCTAATATTATTGCGAATAAATTTGCGATTATCGTTGCTGCAAGTGTACATCTGATATGAACATCCTTGTGTAAACTCAGCGCACTAATTAATCCTTTAATTGCACTCATTTTGTTTTAACATGTATTAACCTTTTATACTGATATGGCCTAATCTTTCACCCACAGGTTGGATCGCTAGCGTGTAGTGATGGTAGGGTGGAGGGCAGGCTGGGATGGGGGTGGGGGGTAGCCAGGAGCAGGGAGGGTCATGGGGCAAGCTTAGGTGGGTTAGGTAGCAGAGTTACGGTCATCTAGGTTGGCTTTCTAGGCTAGGTGAAGTTAGGAGTGTGGTCTTAGGTCATCCGTTAAGCTTACTTGGTTGGTGTTGGTTGTATGGTTGTCCGGCCGGACATATTTGTGGTTATCGATGTTGGTGGTTGGACACGGCATGTTCTCTGAGCAGCGATACACCACCAACAGAGGAGCGACAGCATCATCATCATCATCATCAGCAGCAGCAACCGAACTTCAGCGATCAGCGATGAAACAGGTAACTGAATGATCTGAAATGAAAATGAAATTAGCCAAATGTAACATATGACAGAAAATTCAGTTTTGAATAATGGTTGAATATTAATCTAAGGAGTAAAGACCTACACTCCTAATTTACATAACATGTATGATGCTTTCCTGAACAAGTATAAAGTATATGGCATTATTTAGCCTAATATGACAGCACTAAAGGCAGATTAGGTTATAATAATTATGATTTTGACTGGCGAGCACAGAAGACCGGAGATGCATCATCGACCACCCAGCTTCCCTGAACCAGATGTGCTGAGGGGGCGAGGACGGGAGGGGGTGATGGAGCAGAACGGACGAGCGAGGGAGCAACGACGGTTGGATGTAGGAGCGAGGACAGGCGAGGGAGCGAGTAGATAAAACCCACGAGGGGACGAGCTACTGCTTCGAAGGGATGCTGGTGTGTAAGCTCTTGGCAACCTTTCCCTTGTGACCGTATTCTCGTCAGCTCAGTAGGATCTATGGTGCATTTACCTTAACCTGACGGGTATCCATAACCCCTTCATGCTCAGTCTATAGCAAAGTAATAATCAGACATGGAGAATTTGACTAGTAATGAAGGTTACTCATTCTTACCTTTTAGCGTAAGTCCATCGAATTCCATGTAGCCACGACATGCGTAATGAAAAACAGCTAATACTTTTCATTACACATACTAGTAAAGATGTAAGTGGTCAAGGCAGGTGAAAGAAACACCTGCACAATGTAGATGCTGAACAACGAAAAGAGAATTATAACTGAGAACTGTTGACGTGACTGTTAATCTTACAGACTGATGCAGACGACGCATCTACGACGAGAGGCGGGACCTGCAGCGTCGGCGTGGGGGTGTTGCGTCGGAGTGGGGCTTGCTGGGTCGGCGTGGCGGTCGTTGGGTCGGCGTGGGACTTGCTGGGTCGGCGTGGGGCTTGCTGGGTCGGCGTTGGGGATAGTCGAGTCGGCGTTGGGCTTGCTGGGTCGGCGTGGGACTGCGGCGTCGGCGTGGGACTGCGGCGTCGGCGTGGGACTGCAGCGTCGGCGTGGGACTGCAGCGTCGGCGTGGGACTGCGGCGTCGGCGTGGGACTGCGGCGTCAGCGTTGGACTGCGGCGACGGCGTGGAGCTGCAGTGCTGGTGTGAGACTGCAGCAAATACGTCGACAGCAGCTGCACTGGTAAGAAATAAATTTTAAGTTTTGTGCTAAAGTTTGTTCATAGGATTGCTAGCTTGTACCTTCAACTTGACACAGCTGCCAAACACTAAGCAAATCAGAAAGACAATTAGTGAAAAAATACGACCAAAGAAAAATACATAATTCACTTCTATGGAGATGTAACGTGCTATCAAAAGTTCTGTCTGTCTACACATGCGTAAGCTAAAGATCACATAATCTATTTCTTGCATTTAACCTTTAAAAGGGAATTGCATAACACTGTAAAGAACATTCCCATCAAATAACTGCTTATACAACTTAGAAGAAATTGTGAGTGTTCATGTTCCGCAGGAATGTTGCATACGGCGTACCTACCACGTTGGGAAAGGCGCGGAGCTGTGGTGTGGGCGGAAACCGTGATGAGGGCGGAAACCGTGATGTGGACGGAAACCGTGATGTGGGCGGAAACCGTGATGTGGGCGGAAACCGTGATGTGGGCGCAAGCTGTGATGTGGGCGCAAGCTGACGGAGTGGGCGGGAGCTTTGTGGCCGGCGGCTTTGTGGCGGTCGGAAGGTTAGGATGCTGCAATTGTAAGATAAATTTCTTGTATGATAAATCTGCTTATCCTTGCTGACCTAAAACTCTTAAAACATCTGCATGTGTAACTAAAATATCCATGTGCATAAAAACACCTTAAGAAAACTGCTGCTGAGACTACATTCATCTTGCAGGGGGTGAGGAGCTGCCGAGACAGCTGTGATGTCGCCAGGATTAGATGAGAGCGGGAACTGTGGAAGCTGCAAAGGGTAAGATGTAGTTAAGTGTTAAGATATCCGAACCTAATTACATGTCTTGGTCAGTTAAACATCTTTACGACAGTGAAAATAAACAGCCATGTATATACAGATAACTTGCAGATCTGTTGCAAATTATTCGTTCATCAATCAGGCGGATGCTGAGGATCTCTGGCGGAGTACAGACCTGAGACGCTGGCGGCAGACGCACTGGTGGCGGAAGTGTTGGAATCTGTGAAGCTGTGATATTGCTGACAGTTGCAACAAACAGTTTTATGAGGTAATCTTGTTGGCATAATGGACTTAGAGCTTCTTACTAAGTGATCCACTTGTCACTTTAATACTTTTGGGCAACACAGCATAAATGAAATAGGTCATTAAATAATCTGCAACAATAACATTAAGGTATCTTCACTGTCATAAGGAAGAGGTGTTAAAGAAACAGGCCAACAAGATAAAGGCTCACATTCCATGTCCAGTTATAGATAGTAAATAATTATGAAAAAAAAGTAGCAGATTAAGTAACTCTGAAATAGCTCATCAGATCTGTCGAGATCTGTCTGATCACCGACATTTGTATTACAGGATGTGACGTGTGAGAAGTGTACTGTACATTCACTTATTGAGGGGGCCAGAACAGCGAAGAGGGTACCACGAGAGGAAGCCAGAGATAAAGAGCAACAAATACAAGAAATTATGCCTATGACACAAGAAGCAAGTCGAAATATGATGAGTTATACTGGGATGCCAAAGTAAAGTCTGCATTTCATCACGACAGGTACGGTTTAGTTGTATAAAATTTGATAGCTGCAAGGCTTCGTAGATGAGGTTGGGAGAGTAAGAAACGGAATCTAAAGGTGAATGTAGGGAAGTGTAAAGTGATGGTCTTCGAGAGAAGTGAAGCCAGTGAATGTACAGTGAGATTGGATGGGGAGGATATGGAGAATGTGAGTGCATTAAGTACTTGGGTAGTGTGATGATTAAGGATGGAAGTCTGGAGGGTGAAATGCTTGAAAGGGTGCAGCAGGGAAGGAAGGTTGCTGGTTCCTTGAAGGCAGTGATAAGAAATAGGGAAGTGAGCATGGAAGTGTAAAAGTTGTGCATTAAGTACTTAGGTAGTGTGATGATTAAGGATGGAAGTCTAGAGGGTGAAATGCTTGAAAGGGTGCAGCAGGGAAGGAAGGTTCCTGGTTCCTTGAAGGCAGTGATAAGAAATAGGAAAGTGAGCATGGAAGTGTAAAAGTTGCTACATGACAGTATTGTGATACCAACTCTAACATATAGTATGGAAGTGAAGCTTGAGCCATGTTGGAGGGAGAGAAGTCAAGAGTGAGAGCAGTGGAAATGAGTTATTTGAGAGGAGCATGTGGAGTCACATGGAGAGAGAGACTAACAAATGAGGAAGTGAAGGAGCGTTGTGGTGTGGATGTGGATGTGATAGGAAGCATTAGGAGAAACACGTTAAAGTGGTTTGGGCATGTGGAGAGGATAGAGAGTGAAAGACTGATGAGTGTCTATGTGAGTGAGGTGGAGAAGGGAGAGGGAGGGGGAGGCTGAGGATGAGATGGAGGGATGGAGTGGAGAAGTATATAAGAGAAAGAGGTGTGAGCTGGGAGCAGGGCAGTGAAATGGCGAAAGACAGAGCGACATGGAGGCGATTTGTTTGTGGCCACCCCGTGAGGGATTGAGGCGTCTGGTAATAGATAGATGGGAATATGATTATTCTGTTTAATGATTGTGTTGGATACGTTAATAATTAAGCTTCGTTTCCAAAAATCTTGCATGCATTAGCTTGGAAATTGTATTATTATTTAAGATTTAAATAAGATGTTATATCAGTACAGTTATCATGTAACAGAAAGTCCTCGATATAAAGAGCATTTCCAACTTTTTTCTTTGTCGGGAAATTTGGTGTTAGGAAGATAGTACTTGAATCAAATTTCTATTGGTAACTTTATAACTAATTTGCTGGTTCAGTGAAATCAGTTTCTACCTATCTATCGCCAGACGCCATAATCCCGTAAGGGGTGGCCATTTGACTTTGAGTCATTTGTTTTACGGGGAGGGGCACTAACCCTCCACCAACCCACTTGTTGACATGTAGGGAACACGTATGGTTTGGTTATGGTTACCACCCACATAAAAAAAAAAGTTAAAGCCACCTGTAATGGAAAGAAAAGCAATAAGAAGAGACAGGAAAGATGGGAGAAACAGGAAGAGAGGAGGGCAGGCACAGAAAAAGAATAATAAAGGCTAAGGAAGGAGAAGGCAGCACTACATCAAGTGAGTGGATGATGGTCGCCACCACCTACCACCAAATCATTTTCTAATCTATGAAAAAAAAATCTAATGAATGAAAAAAAACGCATGATACATAGACTGGTTGTATCATATATGATTATTTTATGGAGACGATACATTATTAATTTTTGCTTAGCCTGCAGTTGCATCTCCGGCTTGACTGCTAAGCTCTAGAACTAACACAGAACCTTGTGCCAATTACGAGAAAGTGCCATGAAATTGTTGTCGTAGTTTGCCTATGAGCTACGTATAATAGGCTGCAAAAGAATTAAAATCTCCCAAATTAAGATAAATGAAATGTAGAAATAAAAAAAAACACCCACTTAGCAGACGGAGTGAAGACTTGCGATGCTGAAGATAATCCGAGAGGGACACTGGTGACGCTAATGGTGGGAGAGACGATGCTGACCGTGACCATGAGAGGGACCTCAACAAAGAACCTCATCTGAAGGGAAGATTAGGTATGTACTTCACAAAATACTATGTACAATGAGACAATATAACAAGGGCGAAATATCTAGTACAGTGAGTGACAAAGCCCAAACATATCTGATGATAAAATATTTGAGGGTATTTTCAACAAAGCCACAGTCTGAAATAACGAATACAGTGTTATAAGTCCTAATTTTGTATGGTATTTACAGGAGTGAAATCATCCAACTTGTGCTACCTCAACATACTCTTCGATGCCACCGATACCCCGTCTTGAATTTACCCCTCCGAGTATGTGCCTACCCTACAATATCCTCCTCTATTATCCGGTAATGTACGAGGACTTTCAGCCCCACAATATTTTTGTTTTTGTTTTTCACCAATCACTCGTTAGTAAGGTTATGGTAGTTTTAGTTCACGACTCTGCCTTCAGTTAATATCTATGCCTTGGTCAGCCCATAGTCTTCAGTTCTGTCATAGTGTTGTATCATTTTGAAAGAGCGCTAAAGGGTAGACATGACCATTTTATTTACTTTCTGAAACGTAATGAAAGAATGGCAAGCCTTTCTGCATCGTTGCTGACTACACTATAATACAGAATGCAGGCTGATCACATAAATTAAAGGAGGTTCATAAATAAGTGTACATCACTATGGACTTGCTTACACCTTTGTGCTTTTTTTAACAACTCAAATAGTTTGCCTTTCTTGTTAGTTGGTCAGCTAAGTGCTACCTCATCATTGGCCCTTTATAAATTCATATCACACCTCGTCCTGAATACTTAACCATCTTCCCTCTTTGTTACACCCCCAATCAATCAGGCACTCACAGGCCCAGTCACTCCACAGTCATTGATTCTGCCTCTCAGTACCTTTAACCAATTGACTCACTGATCAGCAGTCGGCACAGTCAGTATACATTCTAGTCGATCACATTCACTTTAGTCAGTCCATACTCTTCATCACTCCACCCTTACTGATTCAGCCCACATCGATCACTCCAAGCCCTTCATGATTCACCTCACATCTTTCAGTACTCCAAACACTTACTGTCTGTCAGTCTACAGCTTTAATCAGTCCATAGCCCTATTGACCCAGTCAGTCCACAGCCCTACTGACCCCGTCAGTCCACGGCCCTACTGACCCCGTCAGTCCACGGCCCTACTGACCCAGTCAGTCCACGGCCCTTCTGACCCAGTCAGTCCACGGCCCTTCTGACCCAGTCAGTCCACGGCCCTACTGACCCAGTCACTCCACACCCTTACTGACCCAGTCACTCCACAGCCTTACTGACCCAGTCACTCCACAGCCCTACTGACCCAGTCAGTCCACAGCCCCACTGACCCCAGTCAGTTCACAGCCCGACTGTCCCCAATCAGTCCACAGCCCCACTGACCCCAGTCAGTTCACAGCCCCACTGACCCCAGTCAGTTCACAGACCCTCTGACCTTAGTCAGTCCACATCCCCTCTGACCCCAGTCAGTCCACAGCCTCACTGACCACAGTCAGTCCACAGCCTCACTGACCCCAGTCAGTCCACAGCCTCACTGACCCCAGTCAGTCCACAGCCCCACTGACCCAGTCAGTCCACAGCCCCACTGACCCAGTCAGTCCACAGCCCCACTGCCCCAATCAGTCCACAGCCCCACTGCCCAAGTCGGTCCTCAGCCCCACTGCCCTGTCGGTCCACAGCCCCACTGACTCATCTGTCCACACCCTATGTTAGTCCTCCTCATCAGTCCGTAGGCCAGATCAATCAGTAAACACATCAGTGAGTCCACACCCACAACCAGTCAGTCGTTGTACACCCATGGACAGTCCCCACCTTCTAAAATTCAGGTAGTCCACACCCACTGTCACCACAAATGCTTACTGATTTACTCCACAGCCTCCATCACTACATACCTTTACTGATTCAGTCCACTGCCTTGTAAAATCCTGTCAGTCCACAGCCTTGTAAACACCTGTCAGTCCTCACACTGTCACTCAGTCTACACCCTGTCACTCAGTCTACACCCTGTCACTCAGTCTACACCCTGCCACTCAGTCTTCACCCTGTCACTCAATCATCACCCTGTCACTCAGTCTACACCCTATCACTCAGTCCTCACCCTGTCACTCAGTCCTCACCGTAACTCAGTCCTCACCCTGTCACTCAGTCCTCACCCAGTCAGTCCAAACCCTGTCAGTCCACACCCTGTCAGTCCACACCTTGTTACTCACTCCACACCTTGTCACTCAGTCCACATCCTAGCAACATCAATCACCATCAGTTAGTCAACTTCAATCATCTGTCAATAGTCAGTCAATCCATTTAGTCCACAGTCCAGTCTACTCAATCCACAATCCAGTCTACTTAATCCACAGTTCAGTCTACTCAGTCCACAGTTCAGGCCAGTCACTTCAGTCCAATCCAATCAGTCCACAGTCCAGTCCACTCAGTCCACTGCCACAGTCCAATCCACTCAGTCCACTGCCACAGTCCAATCCACTCAGTCCACAGCCACAGTCCAGTCCAGTTCACACCCACAGCCCGGTCCAGTCCAGTCTACACACACACAGTCCAGTCCAGTCCACACCCAAAGTCCAGCTAGCCAGTATGTTCACACCTTCATCCAGTCAATCCACACCCACAGCTCAGTCCATTCCACAGCTTCACTCCAGTCCAGCCAGTCAGTCTACACCCACAGCCCACACCCACAGCCCACACCCACAGCCCACACCCACAGCCCACACCCACAGCCCACACCCACAGCCCACACCCACAGCCCACACCCAGAGTCCAGTCCACACTCACAATCCACACCCATAGTCCATACTCATAGTCCATACCCAAAGGCCAGCCCACACCCACAGGCCAGCCAACACCCACAGGCCAACCCACAGTCCAAACACACTGTCCACACACAGTCCACACACACAGTCCACACCCAGTCAAGTCGTCAGTCAGTCCACACTCCCAGTCCAACCAAGTCCAGTCAGTCAGTCCACGCCCCCAGTCCAACCCAGTCCAGTCAGTCAGTACACGCCCCAAGTCCAGTCAGTCCACAGCGTCACTGACCACAGTCAGTCCACAGCCCCACTGCCCCAGTCGGTCCTCAGCCCCACTGCCCCTGTCGGTCCTCAGCCCCACTGCCCCTGTCGGTCCTCAGCCCCACTGACCCATCTGTCCACACCCTATGTTAGTCCTCCTCATCAGTCAGTCATTGGAAGTAGGCCAGTTCAGTCAGTAAACACATCGGAGAGTCCACACCCACAACCAGTCAGTCGTTGTACACCCATGGACAGTCCCCACCTTCTAAAATTCAGTTAGTCCACAACCACTGTCACCACAAATCCTTACTGATTTACTCCACAGCCTCCATCACTACATACCTTTACTGATTCAGTCCATTACCTTGTAAAATCCTATCAGTCCACAGCCTTGTAAACACCTGTCAGGCCTCACATTGTCACTCAGTCTACACCCTGTCACTCAGTCTACACCGTCACTCAGTCTACACCCTGTCACTCAGTCTTCACCCTGTCACTCAGTCTTCACCCTGTCACTCAGTCCTCACCCTGTCACTCTGTTCTCACCCTGTCAGTTCTCACCCTCTCAGTCCACACCCTGTCAGTCCACACCTTGTTACTTTGTCCACACCTTGTCACTCAGTCCACATCCTAGCAACATCAATCACCATCAGTTAGTTAACTTCAATCATCTGTCAATAGTCAGTCAATCCATTTAGTCCACAGTCCTGTCTACTCAATCCACAGTCCAGTCTACTCAATCCACAATCCAGTCTACTCAATCCACAATCCAGTCTACTCAATCCACAGTTCAGTCTACTCAATCCACAGTTCAGACCAGTCACTTCAGTCCAATCCAATCATTCCACAGTCCAGTCCACTCAGTCCACTGCCAAAGTCCAGTCCACTCAGTCCACAGCCACAGTCCAATCCACTCAGTCCACAGCCACAGTCCAGTCCAGTTCACACCCACAGCCCGGTCCAGTCCAGTCTACACACACAGTCAAGTTCAGTCCACACCCAAAGTCCAGCTAGCCAGTATGTTCACACCTTCATCCAGTCAGTCCACACCCACAGCCCAGTCCATTCCACAGCTTCACTTCAGTCCAGCCAGTCAGTCCACACCCACAGCCCACACCCACAGTCCAGTCCACACTCACAATCCAGTCCACACTCACAGTCCAGTCCACACTCACAGTCCAGTCCACACTCACAATCCACACCCACAGCCCATACTCACAGTCCATACCCAAAGGCCAGCCCACACCCACAGGCCAGCCCATACTCACAGGCCAAGCCACAGTCCACACACACAGTCCACACCGACAGTACACACCCAGTTAAGTCATCAGTCAGTTCACAATTCCAGTCCAACCCAGTCCAGTCAGTCAGTCCACGCCCCCAGTAAAACCCAGTCCAGTGAGTCAGTACACGCCCCCAGTCCAGTCAGTCCACAGCCTCACTGACCCCAGTCAGTCCACAGCCTCACTGACCCCAGTCAGTCCACAGCCCCACTGCCCCTGTCGGTCCTCAGCCCCACTGACCCTGTCGGTCCACAGCCCCACTGACCCATCTGTCCTTACCCTATGTTAGTCCTCCTCATCAGTCAGTCATTGGTAGTAGGCAAGTTCAATCAGTAAACACATCAGTGAGTCCACACCCAAAACCAGTCAGTCGTTGTACACCCATGGACAGTCCCCACCTTCTAAAATTCAGTAGTCCACACCCACTGTCACCACAAATGCTTACTGATTTACTCCACAGCCTCCATCACTACATACCTTTACTGATTCAGTCTACTGCCTTGCAAAATCCTGTCAGTCCACAGCCTTGTAAACACCTGTCAGTCCTCACACTGTCACTCAGTCCTCACCCTGTCACTCAATCCTCACCCTGTCACTCAGTCCTCACCCTGTCACTCAGTCTACACCCTGTCACTCAATCTACACCCTGTCACTCAGTCTACACCCTCTCACTCACTCCTCACCCTGTCAGTCCACACCCTGTCAGTCCACACCCTGTCAGTGCACACCGTCAGTCCACACCCTGTCAGTGCACACCTTGTCACTCAGTCCACATCCTAGCAACATCAATCACCATCAGTTAGTTAACTTCAATCATCTGTCAATAGTCAGTCGATCCATTTAGTCCACAGTTCAGTCTACTCAATCCACAATCCAGTCTACTCAATGCACAATCCAGTCTACTCAATCACAGTTCAGTCTACTCAATCCACAGTTCAGTCTACTCAGTCCACAGTTCAGGCCAGTCACTTCAGTCTAATCCAATCAGTCCACAGTCCTGTCCACTCAGTCCACTGCCACAGTTCAATCCACTCAGTGCACAGCCACAGTCCAGTCCAGTCCACACCCAAAGTCCAGCTAGCCAGTATGTTCACACCTTCATCCAGTCAATCCACACCCACAGCCCAGTCCATTCCACAGCTTCACTCCAGTCTAGCCAGTCAGTCCACACCCACAGCCCACACCCACAGCCCACACCCACAGCCCACACCCACAGCCCACACCCACAGCCCACACCCACAGCCCACACACACAGTCCACACCCAGTCAAGTCATCATTCAGTTCACACTCACAGTCCAACCCAGTCCTGTCAGTCAGTCCATGCAACCATTCCAACCAAGTCCAGTCAGTCACTACACGCCCCCAGTCCAGTCAGTCCACAGCCTCACTGACCCCAGTCAGTCCACAGCCCCACTGACCCAGTCAGTCCACAGCCCCACTGCCCCAGTCGGTCCTCAGACCCACTGACCCTGTCGGTCCTCAGCCCCACTGACCCATCTGTCCACACCCTATGTTAGTCCTCCTCATCAGTCAGTCATTGGTAGTAGGCAAGTTCAATCAGTAAACACATCAGTGAGTTCACACCCACAACCAGTCAGTCGTTGTTCACCCATGGACAGTCCCCACCTTCTAAAATTCAGTAGTCCACACCCACTGTCACCACAAATGCTTGCTGATTTACTCCACAGCCTCCATCACTACATACCTTTACTGATTCAGTCCACTGCCTTGTAAAATCCTGTCAGTCCACAGCCTTGTAAACACCTGTCAGTCCTCACCCTGTCACTCAGTTCTCACCCTGTCACTCAGTCCTCACCCTGTCACTCAGTGCTCACCCTGTCACTCAGTGCTCACCCTGTCACTCAGTCTACACACTGTCACTCAGTCTACATCCTGTCACTCAGTCTACATCCTGTCACTCAGTCTACATCCTGTCACTGTCTACATCCTGTCACTGTCTACACACTGTCACAGTCTACACCCTGTCACTCAGTCTACACCCTGTCACTCAGTCTACACCCTGTCACTCAGTCTACACCCTGTCACTCAGTCCTCACCCTGTCACTCAGTCCACACCCTGTCAGTCCACACCCTGTCAGTCCACACCCTGTTAGTCCACACCTTGTTACTTTGTCCACACCTTGTCACTCAATCCACATCCTAGCAACATTAATCACCATCAGTTAGTTAACTTCAATCATCTGTCAATAGTCAGTCAATCCATTTAGTCCACAGTTCAGTCTACTCAATCCACAATCCAGTCTACTCAATCCACAATCCAGTCTACTCAATCCACAGTTCAGTCTACTCAATCCACAGTTCAGTCTACTCAATCCACAGTTCAGTCTACTCAGTCCACAGTTCAGGCCAGTCACTTCAGTCTAATCCAATCAGTCCACAGTCCAGTCCACTCACTCCACTGCCACAGTTCAATCCACTCAGTGCACAGCCACTGTCCAGTGCAGCTCACACCCACAGTCCAGTCCACACTCACAATCCACACCCACAGTCCATTCTCACAGCCCATACCCAAAGGTTAGCCCACACCCACAGGCCAGCCCACACCCACAGGCCAACCAACAGTCCACACACACAGTCCACACACACAGTCCACACACAGAGTCCACACACACAGTCCACACACACAGTCCACACCCAGTCAAGTCGTCAGTCAGTTCACACTATCGGTCCAACCCAGTCCTGTCAGTCAGTCCATGCAACCATTCCAACCAAGTCCAGTCAGTCACTACACGCCCCCAGTCCAGTCAGTCCACAGCCTCACTGACCCCAGTCAGTCTACAGCCTCACTGACCCCAGTCAGACCACAGCCCCACTGACCCAGTCAGTCCACAGCCCCACTGCCCCAGTCGGTCCTCAGCCCCACTGACCCTGTCGGTCCTCATCCCCACTGACCCATCTGTCCACACCCTATGTTAGTCCTCCTCATCAGTCAGTCATTGGTAGTAGGCAAGTTCAATCAGTAAACACATCAGTGAGTTCACACCCACAACCAGTCAGTCGTTGTACACCCATGGACAGTCCCCACCTTCTAAAATTCAGTAGTCCACACCCACTGTCACCACAAATGCTTACTGATTTACTCCACAGCCTCCATCACTACATATCTTTACTGATTCAGTCCACTGCCTTGTAAAATCCTGTCAGTCCCCAGCTTTTTAAACACATGTCAGTCCTCACACTGTCACTCAGTCCTCACCCTGTCACTCAGTCTACACCGTCACTCAGTCTACACCCTGTCACTCAGTCTACACCCTGTCACTCAGTCTACACCCTGTCACTCAGTCTACACCCTGTCACTCAGTCTACACCCTGTCACTCAGTCCTCACCCTGTCACTCAGTCCTTACCCTGTCACTCAGTCCTCACCCTGTCAGTCCACACCTTGTTACTTAGTCCACACCTTGTCACTCAGTCCACATCCTAGCAACTTCAATCACCATCAGTTAGTTAACTTCAATCATCTGTCAATAGTCAGTCAATCCATTTAGTCCACCGTCCAGTCTACTCAGTCCACAATCAGTCTACTCAAACAACAATCCAGTCTACTCAATCCACTGTTCAGTCTGTTCAGTCCACAGTTCAGGCCAGTCACTTCAGTCCAATCCAATCAGTCCACAGTCCAGTCCACTCAGTCCTCTGCCACAGTCCAATCCACTCAGTCCACAGCCACAGTCCAGTCCAGTTCACGCCCACAGCCAGGTCCAGTCCAGTCTACACACCAGTCCAGTCCAGTCCACACCCAAACTCCAGCTAGCCAGTATGTTCACACCTTCATCCAGTCAATCCACACCCACAGCCCAGTCCATTCCACAGCTTCACTCCAGTCCAGCCAGTCAGTCCACACCCACAGCCCACACCCACAGTCCAGTCCACACTCACAATCCACACCCACAATCCACACCCACAGTCCATACTCACAGTCCATACCCAAAGGCCAGCCCACACCCACATGCCAGCCAACACCCACAGGCCAACCCACAGTCCACACCGACAGTCCACACCGACAGTCCACACCGACAGTCCACACCGACAGTCCACACCGACAGTCCACACCCAGTCAAGTCGCCAGTCAGTCTACACTCCCAGTCCAACCCAGTCCAGACAGTCAGTCCATGCCCCCAGTCCAACCCAGTCCAGTCAGTCAGTACACGCCCCCAGTCCAGTCCGATCATTAGTCCACATCCCCAGTCCAATCCAATCAGTTAGTCCACACCGCCACTGCGGTGTAGTCCAGTCAGTCAGTTCACATCTCCAGTCCAGTTGTAAGTCAGTCCACACCCCCAGTCCAGTCCAGCCAGTCAGTCCACACCCCCAGCCCAGTCCAGCCACAGTCCACACCTCCAGTCCAGTCCAGCCAGTCAGTCCACACACC
>JAGKTI010013158.1:2861-22145 GCA_018397915.1 Birgus latro
ACGACTACCCGCCTGTCATCAGTGTCCTCGGTTGGGTTCACCGTGACTGCACACTTATAGGTATACTTATCATTACAAAGGGATCGTCACCGCGACTGCCCATTTGTACTCGGTGTCCTCAGTTGGGTTCACCGTGACTGCTCGCTATAACTATACACTTATAACTAGTAAAGGTAGTCAAGAATCCCTATGCAAACTTGGGCAGGTCACATTTTAACACCCTGCGTGGGTGTGAACACTCATGTGGCTTCTGTGTAATCTCCGGGAATCCTCAGGGAGGCCCACAGCTCGAGATACACCACAAAGTAATTCAAACACAGCCTCAGATTGCCTCTGCGGGGTCTCGGACTTCCCCCTTAACCTACCTTAATCTACGGTACATACAATATGCACAAGCCCTACGCTTACGACTAATAAGGGCTTGTCGTCGGTGTCCTCAGTTGGGATCGCCGAGAATGTGCACTTATGAGCTACAATACATATGTATGTACAGACCCCAGACATATTATGTCCTGTGGGGCCAACAAGCGAGACGTGAGGTCTTAGCAGCATAGTACTGACTGGGAACCAAGCTAGTTCTTGGATTGCTCAAATCTCTTAGAACAGCACAGTCTTAGGGAACCCAGTGTACGACAGATACCCACATTAATCATCATTCAGCAGGCGAGACATCAAGTCTGCGCCCACATTACCACTGCCCTCTCTCTCACATGACTCAGAGTTTATGGGCGTGGATTCAAACGGCGCGGGAAGGAAACTTTCCTGAATGGTGGTACATCGACACACATTACAGGAGTGCACAAAACTATCAATTTCCTGTCCCATTCCTGGCCAGAAAAAGTCAGCACGGATACGGCCTTGGGTTTTCTTTTTGCCCATATGACCTCCTGATGCTAAACAGTGACCCCATTCTAATACTGCTTGGCGGTAGTTTGCGGGAACGACAAACTGCAGTCGAACCTCGCCCTCGGGTGTTCGTGACTCACGGTAGAGCCGTCCTTGTTTGCAAAGGAACCTGGCTCGTCCACCCCGTGAATACTTGGTCACTTTACCCTTTTGTTTCTTCCGCACAACAGCAAGGGTCGGGTCAGTCTGTTGCTCTTGGACAACATCTTGACTACAAATCAGATCTTGCGGCAATGCAATAGCCACTGGGGCAACACAATTTGGAGCCGTGGCCATGGCTCGTGTTACTGCAGCCGAAGTCTGAGTAGTGACATCTGTGGTGCAACTATACTTGGCACCTGGAATGTTACCTATAATGAGGTCAAACATAGGTTCTTGCATGACAGCTGCAACTGTTGAACCTGTGTAAAAGGGAGATGCTACCTGGATACATGCCTCAGGGAACAATCTCACTGATCCATCAATAAGCTGAGCTTGGATCTGTCTGCCTGTATACTCTTCAGGACGAACAAGACTCTGCCTGACAGTACAACCTAAGGACCCATTGTCTCTCAGTACAGTGACAGAAACACCTCCCACAAACCCTGGCTGAACAAGGAAGGCACTGTTACCTGTGGGAGGGCCTGTGGAGGAAGCGGCCAGCCATTGATAAGGCTGCATGGCACACATCTCTTCAAATCTGACAGGAGTATTTGCCTTAGGGATCGTACCCGAACTAGATGCATGAGGAGTTGTACTCACCATCTGGGGAGCAGGAGCACTGATGGCCTGTGGAGGAGAGTTCACCATCTGAGGGGGACTAGTGAACTGTGAAGGAGGAGCTGTGCTGGTGGGGACGGCACCATCGTGCGCCTGTTGAGGAATGAAGGCTGCGTTCGCCTCCTGCCTCCGATACACTGGGGCTGGTGTCGAAAAGGTTTGCCCCGGTTGGCGATTGCATGGCTGATACTGCTGTTGTTTAGGGTACTGATGCTGGTTGGGATACTTCTGCTGGTTAGGGTACTGCGTGTACCTCTTCCAGTCAGGTTTCTGTGTATTCTGCCCCTGGTCCTTCTGCGGTTTGTTTGGACCATGACCATTATTTTGAGAATGGCCTTGATGCTGGGGTTCAGTCTGGGATTGCTTACCAGACTTAGCAGTATCTTTCTTATTCCATGGCTGTTGCCTACGAGTTTGGTACCCGTACGCAGTAAAGAAAGCATCAGCCTTCTCTACCATTTGTGATGCGTCCTTCACTTTGGACATCTTGAGCTGGGCTATAAGCTCAGCAGGCCACGGCTTTTCCAGCTGTGTGCGCAGCACGAGGTCGATCATTCCCTCTCGTGTGCTGAGAGTCTCGTCCTTCTCCATCCATTCGCCTAAATATGCCGTGAGACGGTCAAGGAACTGAACAGCTGTCTCCTTTTCCTGGAGACGCGCCTTCATGAACTGACTTCTAGCATGATCAACCGTAAGACCGTACGCTTTGATGAGTGCGGTCTTCATCATCTCATATGTGAGATTATCTCTGCGAATTCTGTGGAGAATGTCGAGGGCGGGGCCCTCAAACAGGCTAAGGAACTGAAGCTGCTTAGCTGCCTCATCCAGATTGTACAGGTTTGCCATGTCTTCGAAACGAGCTATAAATGGCTCGATTCGCTCGCCTTCCTTGTAAGAGGGAAGCTTGAGACGTGGAGTTGCTAGAAAAGGTGCTGAGAGAGCAGTAGAGGAGCTTGGATTAGCTACACCTGGTGTGCCTGAAGCCAAGGAGTCTCGCTTTAGCTTTAGGACTTCCAGCTCGTGTTCACGTGCTTGGCGCTCGTGTTCACGTTCTCTCTCTCGTTCCTCGCACTCGCGCTTCTCCCGCTCCTTCTCTTTCTGACGTTCTTCGTACTCACACTGCTTTTGATGTTCCTCGCGCTCAATTTTTCGCTCTTCACGGGCGGCATTTTCACGTTGCTGCTCGTAATTGAAGCGCAATAGGACATAATCTCGAATTTCCTGGGGGTTAGTAAGCCCCATGTCCTTAGCTTCTTGCACGAATGAAGCAGTCTCCAACGTGCTTAGTTTTGAGACTGAGTGACAACTGAGACTGATAAGTAAGAGTGAGTAAGTGATTCGGTAAAAATAATTCCAAGCTAGGAGCTTATCCTGGAATGAGGTCGCCAGATGTCAGGGGAAATTTAGGTATTTGAAAATATAATGTAATATCTCATCCTGGCGAGGTCGCCAGATGTCAGGGGAAATTTAGGTATTTCAAAAGGATACGTGTATAATTCAAAAGATTAATGTGATATTGTATAATTCGAGTATACAGTATATAGCTATGTGTGCTAAGAATGTCTATCGAGTCATTTACTATGAGAGAATAGACTCGTGAAATCAAGTAGCGATTTCACTTATGCTGGCTTACTTCGCCAATTCTCTAGAGTTGAGAATTTATAGACTTTCTCAACGGTACACAGCAGAGACTAGACGCTCAATTAGGCTGTAATATTGTACCGTTGGCCTCTAAGAAAGTTAGTTTCTCCCCTTAACATTCAAAAAATGATAATAATAAAGATAAACAGGATCTTGGCTGAGCCAAACTCCTAGCTAGCACAACGGATTTAAGGATTAATGCCAAAAGCTGGCCTAAGTACCAGTCGTGATTTAATACAAAGAGTTGTGCTAACGTGGAGTAGCAAAATTATATTAAATAAGTGGGAAAATTAAACACGACTGTTACATTTAACAAAGCTCAAAAAACGAACTGTAAATTTATTGAATACAGGCAAATAAATTTACGTTACATGACTCCAATTCAAATCAAAGGAAGGGGAATGCACTCACTCACTCAGACAAACAGCTAAATATCTCAAAAGCTTAAGCCTAGGAAAACAAGAAAATACTGATCGGTGTGGATGAGACCAACCTGCTGCGACGATCACCAAGGGGGTGGGAGCTACGGGACACATACCAACACAAGCTGAGATCTGAAATCGCTAAGAAATCACTCAAGCCTTTAGAGGCGTACCGTGACACGCCGTGTCGACAGACAGAATGAGCTCTGATTTGAATCCACAGCGCGAGGAGCGTGGGAAGGGGCGCGGGCGGCGTATAACGGCTCAGAGCGGGACCGATAATTCAAAAATTATCGCTCAGAGCAACGCACCACCCGCACACAAAAACAATTACTCGCGGAAGAATGATGAAAGTTTTGACAACTTGAGCGAATACAAGCACGCGAGCGGACGGTTTGAGAGAATGAGCGAAACATCGTACATTTCATAATAATTTGTTCCTCCCGCAAAATCACTCGATGTCACGATTTACTTAACATGATGTTACGATGTAGAAAATTCGTGACAGTGATGCCCTGGAAAGGGGAAATTACAGATGTATAAAGGTCTTAGATCAGATAATGAAAGTACTGGGAGAGAGTTCTCGAAGGTATGATTAGAGAAAGAGTGAATGTCGATGAGATGCAGTTTGGGTTTATGCCGGGCAGGGGGACCACTGATGCCATATTCATTGTTCGACAGCTTCAGGAGAAATATATTGGAAAGAAAAGGGAATTGTATTTTGTTTTTGTTGATTTGGAAAAGGCCTTTGACAGAGTCCCTAGAGAGGTGGTGAAGTGGGCAATGAGAAAGCTAGGGTTGGAAGAGTGGCTGGTTAGGGTGGTTATGGCCATGTACGTGGGTGCTCACACCCAGATAAGAGTGAATGGAGTTTTGAGTGATGAGTTTTCCGTGAATGTTGGTGTGCATCAGGGGTCAGTTTTGAGTCCCTTGTTGTTTATCGTGGTGCTTGAAGCCCTCTCACGTGACTTCAGAGATGGACTCCCATGGGAGATGTTGTATGCTGATGATTTGGTGTTGATTTCAGAGAATGAAAAGGAGGCGGAGGAAAGATTTAAGAAGTGAAGAGATGGTATGGGGCACAAGGGCTTAAGGGTAAATGCAGATAAAACAAAAGTGATGACTAGGGTTGGTGGCGGTACAATCAGAGGAGAGGGAGAGTGGCCATGTACAGTTTGCCAAAAGGGTGTGGGAAGTATTTCCATCTTGTGTAGTGTTTGTGATAATGGTGCACAAGAGATGTAGTGGTATTAGAGGTAGACTGCGAGATAATGCTGATTTCATGTGTGCGGCGTGTCGGGGAGAGCAAGTGGAGATTGTTAGGCGTGAGAGGGTTGAACTTGCTGGTGAGTCTCTTGAGTGTGTGGAGTTTTGTTATTTGGGAGACATGTTATGTGCCGGAGGTGGGGCTGGAGTTAGCTTGGTTGCTAGGGTGAGAAGTGGTTAGAAGAGGTTCAGGGAGCTGTTGCCTCTCCTGACATTGAGAGGACTCTCCTTACGTGCTTAGGGGTCTTTGTATGCAGCATGTGTTAGGAGTGTGATGCTGTATGGTAGTGAGACCTGGGCAGTAAAGGAAGAAGATATTCGCAGGTTCAAACGTACAGAAATGACAATGATTAGGTGGATGTGCAGTGCGTCCCTGCGTGCAAGGCCTGGGGGGGCTGGGCTTACGATAGAAGAGTTGAGAGGTAGGATGGGACTGGAGTGTATTGGTGTTGTGATGAGGAGAGGCAGGCTGAGGTGGTTTGGACATGTGGAGAGGATGGGAGAGGATAATTGGGTACAGAGGGTGAGAGGTGTTAATATTGGGGGAGGGGTTGGGAGGGGTAGACCGAGAAAGACATGGGATGAGGTCATTAAATGTGACTTAAGGGTTAAGGGACTGAATAGGGAGGCTGCCAGAGATCGAGCAGCATGGAGAGCCGCCATTAGGTGACCAAGACCGACACATGCAAGCATGTTGGAGCCTTCAAAAATGAGCGATGAGCGATGGATGGTGTTGTAAGGGAGGTGAATGCGAGAGTGTTAGGTGGAGGTTTGAGTCTGGTGAATGCTGATGGTAGAGAGTGGAATCTGAATCAGCTGCTGTTTGCAGATGATACTGCACTGGTGGCTTTTTCAGATGAGAGATTGAGACAGTTGGTAGAGAAGTTTGGAAAGGTGTAGGAAAGGAGGAAATTGAGAGTAAATGAGTGAAGTGATGAAGTGTACTAGGTTGGTAGATGGTAGGAGGATGAATATAGCTTTGAGTGGTGAGTTGCTTGAGTGTTTTAAGTATTCAGGGTCACATGTTGCTGTGGATGGAAGAATAGATGCAGAAATGAAGTTTAGAATGAAGTAGGAAAGGTGCTGGGATGAATGAAAAAAGTTTAGGTGTCGTTCACTTAGAATGGATGTAAAGAGAAGGCTGTATGAAAGTGTTGTGGTACTGACTGCATTATATGGAGCTGAAACATGGAATATGGGTGTAGCAGAGAGGAAAAGTTTGAATGTAATGGAGATGAGGTGTCTGAGGAATATGTGTGGATTGATGCATATGGATCGAGTGAGAAATGATGAAGTGCGAAGGAGAACTGGAGTTGTGCGTGAGATGGCTGATCGAGGTAAGCAGAGGATGTTGCGATTGGGCATATGGAGAGAATAGATGATGAGCAATTGGTGAAAAAAATAACTGGATCAGATGTGAGAGGTGTAAGGCTGAGAGGAAGACCATGAATAGGATGGATGGACAGTGTGAAAAGAGCACTGGATGCGAGAGGGATGTCTGTTGAGCAAGGATGAGTGGCTGTGCGTGATAGGAATGTTTGGAGAGAAATTGGGAATGAATAAATGGTGATGCACCCCAGAGGGGATATTCTCCTGCATTTGGTCTGATCAGCTGATCAGGTCAGGTGCGGGTAAGGGTATGGAGGTATTATGATGTGGCAGGGGTAAACCAGCTCTGCTGTCAGGCCCTGCTGCGGATGTCACTGATTGCACCGCACAGTTGACCCTTGTGTGGTGAGGATCTGTCCCTTCTTCCCTTGGGGGTAAGAGGCAAGTGAATATGTTTGTGTGGATGAGTAAATTGGGCTAGCTACCTCCCTTTCTTGGGGGAAGCAGCCTAGGTATATAGATAGTAGGTGGGCGCACTCACCATCCACTCACTCAGTGTAGTGCTGCTTTAGATGTTTGCCCTTTCCTCTCTTCCATCCTTCCTCATGTGCTTCTTTCCTTCATTCTTTCCTCTTTCTTCTGTGTATGGGTGACATTACACTCCCCCTTCTGTCTTCCTTTCCTTCTTTATTTCCTCTTCATTCTGCCTATGGATGGCTCTACACTGAGTGACAAGCTTAATGGTTTCCTGTACACTAGGAAACCATTTACTACGCTGGGTGGTAACCATATAACCAAATTACGGTGCCTGGTGGTTTAGTGGGTAATTAAGGTGCTCCAATTGGATTGAGCCTGTGTAGGCCTATATCCAAGGGGTGGTTGGGGTTTATTGCTCACATAAAGCCACTCAGGGATGAGTGAGGCTGGTCACTCTCATCATAAATGTCAGGACCAACTTACCTCACCCTGGGTTCCTATGCTTCACTGTGGGGTGACATAGGATTGGATGATGGATAGATTGAATTTCTAGCATTTTCTTCCTTCTTGTACTATCAAATTCAATAGAATTTCTGTCATTTTCTCCCTTCTCATACCATCAGATGCTTTCGCATAATCTATAGCAATTACCGGTACAATTAATGGCTTTTTCATTCTAATTGTGTTTTCAATACACCTTCTGTGAAACTTGCTTGTGTATCTTTTCTCATTTCATTATTCTTTAGGTGCTCTTCAATGCCCAACCTCATTACTGCCTTTAACAGCTTATAATCAATAGCTGTTTGCTAGCACTATGGGACTTAACTCATTTACCCTAGGTTTGCTGATCTTGGGGATCATTACTGGTACTGTTACAGAATCTTTCCATTCCTCTGGTGGCTTACCCGTACCAGGTACATACTTATTACATTAGTCAAGCATTCTACTAATGTTTTCATCATAATATCGCTTTCTAAGAAACTTTTATACAATTCCGGCCTAATTCCGTCCGATCCCGCTGTCTTTCTGTTTCTCATCTTTTTTTAAACACTGTCTTACCCTTTCCTCAACCTTAACCCTTAGCTGGCAGTGGAACTATATATAGACTGTGTAAAATAGACTGAAATATTGCGGGGAGACTATATATAGACGCTACCCCAAAAATTGCCCCTTGTAAATCCTAGCAGAGACTATATATAGACGGTAATGTGTAAGTGCCCTAGAGCCTCAGAAATCCCTATCTGGCAACCTACGGGTAGCGGGTGGCCTATATAAGGGTGCTCACCTGGTGGCTCAGTCTGTTCCCAGCTCTTAGATGGGGTGCAGCACTCTTTTGTTTCTCCTGTAGAACTCAATTTTTGCTTTTCTTTTGATATTTGGATGTACTCAGACTCATGTACCACAGTAATAGATGCAAAGAAAAATGCCATAAGATGCAACAATTCAAGGTTAGGTTAGGTTAGCAACAATTTAGTGAGGTAGGGTGGAGGGCAACCACATCCAGGTCACAAGTCCTGAACACAGCTTTGCCTGTGAGTGACTCCAATTACCTTACATTTACAAATACGAACAATAGCTGCTAACAAAATTAACGTTTTAGTGGTATAAGCATTTTGCTATGCTAATGAAATGTAATAACTGTTCTGAATTGCAGTAGAGTCTATATATAGATTACGTTAAAGCCTTACATTGCTGTTAAGTCTATATACAGATTATGTTAAAGTGTTACATGCAGTAGAGTCTATATATAGATTATGTTAAAACCATACATAATGCGCTGTAACTATATTTATGTTCCAGTCCTGTGGTCGGGGGCTTCTATATAAAGACGATTTTTTTTTTAGGTGCTTCTCACCAACTGCTGCTGCCGGCTAAGGGTTAATAATAATTCCTTCTTCCATACTGATAATTCCCTCTTTTACTTTCAGTTATGTTTCCATGTGCTCTCTATATTTACACTGCATGCATATATATGTTGTATTTCCTCCCCCCCCCCCCTTCAACACTCTCTCCTGGTCTTACTACTTGAAATTGCTTTTTCCTTTTTTATGTCTTCCCTTATTCTTTCACATTCATTTTCATACTTCTCTCTTTTTTCCTCATTCCATACTCTACTGATATAATTTTCATGTCTTTTTATACTGCACCTCAGAAATTTAATACAGGTATTTCTATCTGCATATCTTCATTCTTTACTTCTTTACCATTTTCTCTGTATATCCAGATCTTTAGATCCTCCTCTACCCATTCCCTATCTCCTTTCAGCATTTCGATGTACAGTGATCCCTCCAATATCCGATGTATTAGAGCCAAAGGCATGTCCGAATATTGGTTTTGTCCGGATATTTGTCCTGAAGCTCCAGCACTGGTTTTTCATGACCCTAACCTAACCTAACCTAAATCAGAAAACTACCTTCCTACCTCCCTACTGGACATGTATAGCACTTATTTAGGTCCCTTTTCACATAAATAATGCACATATAGCATGAATTTGTTGAATTTTAACCAAAAAATGATGATTTAGAGGTGAGTGAGTCATAGGAGCTCAGAACTTGCCAGCATAGTATAAGTAAGTATCGGACATGGAAATCATCTTTTCTCACATTTTATGCACTAAATTATTGGATACAAAGCATCAAATACAGTAAATGATGTTAATTGCTACCAGAAAAATGGTTAGGTTAGGTTAGGTTAGGTTATGACTGAACATGAAATTCACTGCTTCCACCTTTTTCCTAGCTAGTGCACTTAATAACCATGCATGAAAGAATTAAATTTAAAGCAGGAAATTATGATTAACACAATGTTAGGTTAGGTTAGGTTAGGACCGGACATGAAATTCACTGCTTCCCATGTATGGAAAAATTAAATAGCAGGCAGGAAATTATGATTAACATTTAGGGTAATTTTTTAACACATGTACAGCATAATGAAAACAGGTTAGGCATGAAAATCTTTATGGTAACCATAGGTTAGGTTAGGTTAGGACCGGACATGAAATTCACATCTTCTACCTTTTTTCTAGCTGTTTTACTTAAGAACCATGCATGGGAAAATTAAATTGCAAGCATGAAATTATGATTAACATTTAGGGTAATTTTTTAACACATGTACAGCATGATGAAAACAGGTTAGGCGTGAAAATCTTTATGGTAACCATAGGTTAGGTAAGGTTTGGACCAGACATGAAATTAACTGCTTCCACTTTTTTTCTAGCTGTTTTACTTAAAACCATGCATGGGAAAATTAAATTGCAAGCAGGAAATTATGATTAACATTTAGGGTAATTTTAACACATGTACAGCATGATGAAAACAGGTTAGGCATGAAAATCTTTATGGTAACCATATGTTAGGTTAGGTTAGGACCGGACATGAAATTCACTGCTTCCACCTTTTTTCTAGCTGTTTTACTTAAGAACCATACATGGAAAAATTAAATTGCAAGCAGGAAATTATGATTAACATTTTTGGTAATTTTTTATCACATTGACAGCATGATGAAAACAAGTTAGGCATGAAAATCTTTATGGTAACCATAGGTTAGGTTAGGTTAGGACCGGACATGAAATTAACTGCTTCAACCTTTTTTCTAGCTGTTTTACTTACGAACCATGCATGGGAAAATTAAATTGCAAGCAGGAAATTATGATTAACATTTAGGGTAATTTCCTAACACATTAACAGCATGATGAAAACAGGTTAGGCATGAAAATCTTTATGGTAACCATAGGTTAGGTTAGGTTAGGACCGGACATGAAATTCATTGCTTCCACCTTTTTTCTAGCTGTCTTACTTAAGAACCATGCATGGAAAAATTAAATTGCAAGCAGGAAATTATGAATAACATTTTTGGTAATCTTTTAACACATTTACAGCATGATGAAAACAGGTTAGGCATGAAAATCTTTATGGTAACCATAGGTTAGGTTAGGTTAGGACCGGACATGAAATTAACTGCTTCCACCTTTTTTCTAGCTGTTTTACTTAAGAACCATGCATGGGAAAATTAAATTGCAAGCAGGAAATTATGATTAACATTTTTGGTAATCTTTTAATACATTTACAGCATGATGAAAACAGGTTAGGCATGAAAATCTTTATGGTAACCATAGGTTAGGTTAGGTTAGGTTAGGTTAGGTTAGGTTAGGATAGGATAGGATAGGATAGGTTAGGTTAGGTTAGGTTAGGTTATGTCCGAATATGAAATTCATTGGCTCCCACGTTTTTCCTAGCTAGTGCACTGAAGAACCATGCATGAAAAAATTAAATTGCAAGCAGGAAATTATGATTAACATTTTGGGTAATTTTTTAACACATTTACAGCATAATGAAAACAGGTTAGGCATGAAGTTAGGGTACTTACGAACAAGAAGCTGCCATCCTGATGTAATAACCCACTCTATCATATCAGACTCTGACAGTAAGACCTTGCACCTGACACACCTTTCCAATTGAGAATCACCAGCACTTTCCACAACGTTTTTTTTTTTTATAACTGGAATCACATCACTTCACTGCACTGTACATAACAGTAAATTCCATCATCACATACATGATGAAGGTGAAGAGCAGTATCAAGCACTGTAGGAGGTAGGGTATCACCACAAAAGCAATCACTTCGGCCGCCATTGTCGGAGGTGTTCACGAGGCAGTAACTGAGTGGGTAATGGCGACCAACAGACAGGCGCCACGAGTGTAAACATAGCTGATCGGCGCGGGCGGGAAATTCAAACTGACGCGGTCCCAAAAAATCGAAAATTTTCCGATTTTTTTCTAATTTTTTGGCATTTTGGGGGTTGGGCAGCCCACAATATCCGAATAGTGAGTATGTCCGAGTACTGGACGTCCGAATAATAGAGGGATTACTGTATTTCCACGTGTTTTTCCCTCTGGTATTGTTCTCCTTTAGTGTACAGTATTTGTTAATTTCTCATCATGTTTGTGCATTTCTTCTTTTATCAATGTACAGTATTTGTTAATTTCTCATCATGTTTGTGCATTTCTTCTTTTATCAGTTACTGTACACTTATCTTTTGTTCTAGGTAGCCTAAAGCCTTTCCCATTTCTCCTCCTCCTCCTCTTTGTTATTGATTATTTGTTTTAATGGCCTTTCTCCTATTTCTGTTTTACCTCCTCCTTTCCTTGATTTCATTTTTTATTTCCTCACTTAACCATGGTGGATCCTCGTTTGCCTCCTGGGTCCTTCCTTTCCTCCTCCTATATTTGCCTTTGAATTGCAGTACTTTCAGGTGTTTCATTTACAACTAGCTATCTCTAACTCTCATATTTTCTCATTCCTTTTCTCTCAGTTAATGCGTTTTCCATTTCTTTTACGGTATATAGCTACGGTATACCTTTAACGCCTCTTTCTCAGTTTTATTGTAATCCCTTTCAATTCATTCCCCTTCTTCATACCTCATACCGTTTGACATCTTTACTGTTATTTCCATCAGATTGGTTTCGTTTCGTTTTTGAAGGCTGCAACATGCTTGCATGCGTCGGCCTTTTTGGATTGGAGCGTGTAGCATTTTATGACCGGATGCCCTTCCTGATGTCTACCAATAGATTATGATCTGAAATATAAAAAATCTCTTTATCTTCATCTGTCTTCATTCATATAAATTTATCATACTTAGCTAGCTGTTGTTTGTTACTGTTATGCTACGTATTTGTGGGCCGGTTTCCCGTCTCTCAAACACGCAGGCTACAGCGGGTCCCTATTCTAGACCGGGTCGGCAATTCTTAGGGAAAGGACTGGACACAAAAACAAGGCAGTAACTGTTACACACATGTATTATACTACAAAGATCCTTCCAGAAACAATAGTACATCACTTAACATACATCAGATGCTGGGTTTGCTGGGGATGGGTTAACACAAAGTTTTACTTGACTGGAAGTCTTTCTCTATACTGGCTTAGGGAAATTATGGTAGTATTCACCCAGCACTTATTGGACTTAGATTACACTTACATTTCAAGACACAGGAAAGCACTTGCTACAATTTCCCTTGTGAGTATAGCACTGGACGGCACTGATACACTGGTACAATTTACGTTAACACCTGGTGTCGATAGACACTCACCTGGTCGACCACCTACCTCAACTGGAGTCTACTGCACTACGATACACTGTGAGGGGAGACTGAGGTATTTCCGTAGTGTTTCACTTGCGCGTCTCTACACTGGAGGGAGAGAAGTTACACAAACAAGGGAATGGCACGATTAATATGATGATGATGTTCTGTTGGTCACTGTGGCGTTTCTAGTGTGCTGATACACTGGGGAGGGGTAAGTTATAATGGACCAAGGGAATGGCACAATCTATATGATATTATTGTTCTGTTGGCCACTGGAATATATCATTCCCTGAGGGGGTTTCACGGGACTCCACTCGAGGTATATGCTAGACCAGGAGGACAAATGTGCTCGTCAAATTTTACACTCGGGGTACCTGGTCGATTTATCACTGTGGCATGCTATTAAAAAAAAAAAAAAAAAAGTAATCACTAACGTACATGTACATCCTGGGTTTAAAACAGCACACACTATATAGGTCCTCTTGATACACTTTCACTGAGGGGCCATTGGTAGGTTCCTCTGTCTGGAGGAATGACAGAATAGCACTCCCTGGTTGAGGCTCCACACGTAGACAGGGGGCTAGGGGCTCGGGCCGAAGAGAGCCAGGAGACGGGCCTGACGTCGAGTCCGGGAGGGACTCAGAGTGGTCTCACCAGCAGGTAAGTCGCGCCCTGGTGTTCGGAGCAACTCCCGGGGTGACTGGGGACCCAGGGCACAGGAACCCAGGATGGCTGGACTGCGGCAACGGCTGGAGGGTGGCGTCACCGTCAGGATCGCCGTGCGGGAACCTCGGGCTGGGGGAGTGGTGGACTGGTCTGGTCATCGGCTGTCACATCTGCTAGGGCTCTGCCTCTGCTGTTGCTTACATGGTTGGAGTCGCAGGGAACCAAGACCTCGGGTGAGGCCTTGGCACGGCTCGAGGGCCTGGTCCTCTTGGGCTACAGGATCTCCTGTGGAAGAGCAGCAGATGATGGCCAGCTCAAACTCCAGCCTGACGTGACTAGTGGCCAACACCATAGCGGCACAGGAAACTGCAGCTTCAGGGCGGCTAATGGCCTGCTCTGCCTCTGGCTGGACGTGACTAGAGGCCAACGTCGTGGTGGCATGGGGTTGTAGCTTTGGTGAGGCTAGGGGCCTGTACCATGGAGCGAAGAGGACTAGCAGCAGAGGGACGGACAATGGCCGATCGTGCCTCAAACCCAGCATGGCTTGTAGCCAATACTGCGGCGCTGCTTTGGGGGGCTCAACTACAGGAAGTGGACGGCTGTTGGCCTGTGCTGCCCGACTGACATGACTTACAGCCTGTGTCGCAGCCCTGTAGCGGGGATGCAACTGGGGAACGGACTGAGGCCGGTTCTGCCCTGTACCCGGTATGACAATGGCCAATACTGCGGTGTTGTGTGGAGTTGTAAACTCCACCCCTTACCTGGCGAGTGAATTTCTGGCTGGAGAGTAGGTGACGACGACTGCTACCTTCCCGGGGCATCAGTTGGGAGTAAGAGGGATGCCGGGGAAAGGTACAGGTGTGCTGTTCCTGTTTGGAGCCACTCGGCGTTAGCGGCGAGCCCCCGGTAGTACTTGGGGGGTTGGGGGTGCTGGCTCCGGCTGTCGCGTCGTGTGCAGCTCCTGTATGTATTTCAGTTACTAATGCAAAATCATTTACACTCTTTTGTCTGTCCCTGCTCCAAGTATATGTATATCCCTTCACAATTTCAACAATGTGTATCATCATTTAACATTATTAACCCTTATTTCTCCATCCAGTTAATTATTATTCTCCCATTATTATATAATCTTTGTTCTACCTTGAAACCTACATGTCCGTTAAAATTACCAACTACTGTATTAGTAAAGGAGCCTTTGTTTCTTGAATGATTTTTTCAGCTTCCTCCTTCATAGCAGTGTTTCTCTCCTTATCATCAGCACTAACATATACCACAATTAATACCATGTCTTATCCTCCTACTTGCCCCTTAACATATTACATATCTTTTACCTGTAACTTTACTAAAGCTTATATCCTTACTATTTTTTTAAATTATCATTAACCCTTCTTCCTTTCTCTCCTTCATCTCTCGCACGCTTTCTATGATGATTATGTCTTTGCTGAAGGCTATATCTAATTTTTTTCTGTGTTTGCATTAGACGTTCCATTACTGTACTATACTGTTATAATCTATTACAGTAGTTCATCTACCTCTTTGGCTTTTGTTTTTGACAATCTTTGTATATTAAAGACCTTAGATTTCACATATTTCCCATTATCACTTTCTCTCTGTCCCTCCTTCTCCACATTTCAATACTTTGTCCCTCATCAACCCTCACTGTCTTTCCTTTCTCTATTATCTATTTGTCCCCTTGATCTCTTTTTCTTTTTAACTCCTTCCTCAGTTTAGCATTTTCTTCTTTTCCTTTCTTTGTCAAATCTGTACTGTACCAGTCCATATTTTATGGTACTATCTTGCACTTTCTTCAATTCCCCACCCCTCTTCAGTATCTCCCACTTCACCTGCACTTCCTTCAGTCCTGTTAGCAAAGGTCTCTCCTTCCCTTGCATCTTTTTGCCCAGTCTAAACATTTTCTCTAGCTGTTTCAACCTCATTTATATTTTGAGCTTCTTTAAACATGTGGTAACAGAATAATGCCCTATCATCTTGCTCTCTATCTTTTGGTTCCCCTTTTTTACTTTCTAAAATGCCAAAGAAAATCAAATTTTTCTTTCTTCCTTTTTTGTCCTCTCGATAACCTTCCTCACTATCCCTTCCTCTCTCTCTACCCATTTTCTCTCTAGCATTTTAACTCTCTCCAGTATCTCTTCGTTAATTCTCCTGAGTCTTTTCACCTCCATCACCATATCCCCTTTTCATTCATCCACCATACCAGTATTCTCCTCAGACCTAGTCCTATCCTTCCATAGATTTTCAGCTGCTGTCAGTCTTTCAACCACTTCATCATTGTCTCTTTTAAACTCATCAGTTCCTTCTTAATTCCCATAGTCTCCTTCTTCATCTCATCCAAATTCTTCTTCACCCTGGGTTTGTAACCTTCACAAAACTACAACATACAACTTTCCTCTTTCTTCAACTCCTCATAATATTTTTTTTCCAATTTTCTCACATTCCCTGCAAAACCAGAGCCCACATCCGTCATATTGCAACCCCTCGTCGTCGTTCCTCACCAAGTCACTGCAATGGCAGCACACCTCCTTTTTTCTTTTCTCATCCTCTTCACATTTCTTGCATAATCCATCTTCATTCATCCTTCCTGTGAAGCCATATTCTTTTCACTCCTTTTTCCTTGCTCCTTTTCTTATTTGCTACATTTGCGTAAGCCTTTTTTATACACACAAAAGTTCAGCCTGCTGGGCCCACAACAAAGCTGTCAAACCCACCCTCCTGTTTTCCCCCTGGGGGAAGTGGGGAAAGAATACTTCCCCAGTATCCTTGCCTGTCATAATAGGTGACTAAAAGGGCCTTTTTTTGTGTCCAGTCTTTTTATCCTTTTTGTTCTCTTCTGCTTGTCTGTCTTGTCTCTTTTCTTGATATATTTTTCCATGTTTCTTCTGGCCTTTATTTTCCCTTTACTTCTACAGTGCCATATAGCTGTATTATGGCTTTATGCTACTTCATCATTATACCTTCCCCCTCCTTAGATGAGAGCTGGGGGACCTGTAGGGAACTGGGGGGTTTGGGAGGGGGAGCACGGCTTGAAGGGTTAATTTCCAAGAGATATGAAGGTAGAAATAGATCAGATCAACAAACACCTGAAAAATATACCATAGTTATCCTAACTTGGGGGCTGGGTTAATATTTAACAGAAGCTACAACTGGAATTCAAGCACAGTACTGTATTTAGAAGTGCTGTATAGTTATCATGGTAGGTGGTGGTGATGATCGTCTGCTCACCTGATGTAATGCTGCCTGCTTGTTCCTTCACATTTGTCATTCTTTTTTCTGTGTCTAGCCTTCACTCTTTCTGTTTCTCCCATTTTTCATGTGTTTTTATTACTTTTGGGGACACTCACCATTCACTTACTCGATGTAGTGCTTCTCTCAGGTGTCTGCCCTTTCCTCTCCTCCCTCCTTTCCTTCCTTCCTCTTCTGTCTTTCTTAACTTCATTCCTTGTCCTTTTGCCTATAGGTGACCTTAAACTCCCTCTTTTCTCTTTCTTTCCATCATTCTTTCCTGTTCCTTCTGCCTATGGGTGACTCTACACTGAGTGACAAGCCAAATGGTTTCCTGTACATCAGGAAACCATTTAGCTACTGTGCTGGGTGGTAACATTATAACCAGGTTATGATGTCTGGTGGTTTGGTGGGTAATTAAGGTGCTCCAGCCGGGTTGAGCTGGTGAAGGTTTATATCCAAGGGGTGGTTGAGGTTATTGCTCACATAATGCCATCAGGGATGAGTGAGGCTGGTCACTCTCATCTTTCATGCCAGGACCAACTTGCCTAGCCCCGGGCTCCTATGCCTCTCATGGGGCAACGTAGGATTGGATGATGGATGGATTTAAAAAATTTTACTTTGACAAGCCTAATGTTTTCCTATTAGCCAGGAAACCATTTACAAAATTGGGTGGTACCGGTAACCATATTACCAACCTATATGTGTTCGCCACGTGTTAGCAAGTAGATTGGCGGAGGATTAGTGCCCCTCCATGTAAAACAGCTAGCTAACTCAAAGTCATATGGCCACCCCATACAGGATTATGGCGTCTGGCTGTAGATACATAGATAGTGTACCGTACTTATATTGCAACATTTGCAAACCCTTTTTTTGGCTAAAAAAAAAAAAAACTATCGCAAACCTGAGCAGCTTTCAGCTGATAACGATGGTGCAAAATCTGTGGTTTCCGATGACTTTGAGGGATTCAGAGATGAGGCCCAACTCGAGGAATTAATCCTAGATGGTGGAGACCACTAACTCTCCACCCACTAGGCTCAGAACTCCTTACCTCAAGCCCATCTCGGGTCTCTGTATGGTACGTGTTTTCCCTTATTGCGCAGTGGAAGTGAGTTATTTGAGAGGAGCATGTGGAGTCACATGGAGAGACAGACTAACAAATGAGGAAGTGAAGGAGCGTTGTGGTGTGCTTGAGGACGTGATGGGAAGCGTTAGGAGAAACACGTTAAGGTGGTTTGGGCATGTGGAGAGGATGGAGAGTGAAAGATTGACGAGGAGAGTGTATGTGAGTGAGGTGGAGGGGGCGAGAGGGAGGGGGAGGCCGAGGATGAGATGGAGGGATGGAGTGGAGAGGTATATGAGAGAGGGGGGTGTGAGTTGGGAGCGTGGTAGTGAAATGGCAGGGGACAGAGTGACATGGAGGCGATTTGTTTGTGGCCACCCCGTTCGGGATTGAGGCGTCTGGCAATAGATAGATAGATAGATTCATAATTTTCTTTTAACCTAACCATGCCTCTGTGTTTCTGATACTTACCATAATGGTGCCGGCTTGTACAATCGCCCAAAGAAGTGATGTCCCAATTCCCAGTACCTTTCGCTCAGAAAGTGGTATCAGGCAACTGTCATAGCCATGTTATATTTTCTATATTGCACACCGGAAAGAGCAGTATTTGGGTAAACAACACCAAAAAGTAATATATTAGCGTTTTTACCGTGTATATCTCGCATTACGGAAGAAGAAACCACAATACACTAAAGCTGAGGCTTAGCTGTACGAAAGAATGTGAAACGCACTCCCTATCGCTCAACGGTTTCAGGTTTAAAATGCGGAGAAACTCTCGTAATACTTATTTTCCATTCAAAATCAACAATACTGAAGGAAATATGTCCCATAAAATAAAACCCGCAGATAATCGTAATTTCGAAATCAATAGTGTCATCAAATTACAAAAATAAACATCTAAAGATATATTATTATCCACATTTAATTCTCTATGCGGGATGATATACACGCGGGTAAACCCGTAAGTGCTGAAAGCCTGAAAGCAAGATTGATCAACAAGAAACTACAGCCTATCGGTGCAAGCATATTATTGCTCTTTATTTAGCAAATATTCCAGTAAGACAGATATACTGGCACCTTAACAGTTAACAGATAGATAAGCGATATAGAGGTAGAACATTGGAAATTTGCTACTGGAGCCCCTCTTAGCACAAGACCAAGACAGACAGATTAATACGTGTGCTCAAGAACAACTACTTACCACTTGTGTTGCTATCAAGAAGCAAATTAATCTGCCGGCATTCAGTGATGTTAGTGAAACCAGTGTAATCATAAGTGGAAAACTGGTCATATTTATTTACACGAAATTCCAACTTGTTATAAAACATGTAGGGCAGTTGCATGGAAGAACTAAAGAGGGAGAGGTTGATAGTCAAAAGCATGAATGCAACAATGAAGATAAAACCAAAAACATTATATTAAAAATAAGGGGGAG
>JAGKTI010013159.1:12333-23482 GCA_018397915.1 Birgus latro
GAGAGAGAGAGAGAGAGAGAGAGAGAACCTGATATAATGATAAAGGAAAAGGAGGAGGAGGAGGAGGCAGAAAGGTGGGAGAGGAGATAGGATAAGGAAAAGGAAGAAAGAGGTGTGGAGGAAAGAGTAACTTAATATTGCCTGATTGCGTTTCATAGGAATATTGGAGGAGGGAGAGTAGAGTAGTTGGATGAAAGTGGAGGAGTTGGATGAAAGTGGAGTAGATGGATGAAAGTGGAGTAGTTGGATGACAGTGAAGAAGTTGGATGAAAGTGGAGGAGTTGGATTAAAGTGGAGGAGTTGGATTAAAGTGGAGAAGTTGGAGGAAAGTGAAAGAGTTGGAGGAAAGTGCAGTAGCTGGAGGAAAGTGAAGGAGTTGGAGGAATGTGTAGGAACTGGAGGAAGGTGAAGGAGTTGGAGGAACGTGTAGGAATTGGAGGAAAGTGTAGGATTTAGAGGAAAGTAGAGAAGTTAGGGGAAAGCGTAGGGATTGGAGGAAAGTATGAGAATTTGAGGAAAATGGAGGAGCTGGAGGAAAGTGTAGGAAGTGGAGAAAAGTATGAGAATTGGAGGAAAGTGGAGGAGCTGGAGGAAAGTAGAGGAGATGGAGGAAAGTGGAGGAGTTGGAGGAAAGTGGAGGTGTTGAAGGAAGGTGGAAGAGTTTCATGAAAGAGGATGCGTTGAATGAAAGTGGAGTATGGAGGAGAGTAGATGATTTGGAAGCAAGTGGAGGAGCTGGAGGGAAATATATGAGCTGTGGGAAAGTGGAGGAGTTGAAAGAAATTGTAGGAAATGGAGAGCAGTGGAGAAGTTGGAAGGAAGTCTATCAACTTTTGGGGGAGGCGGTGGCTCGATCGGTAGAGAGGAGGCTTGTAGTCTCGACGGACCCAGGTTCGAATCCTCGCTGGGGCAGGGAACAGTTTAAGGATTCGAATTTCATTAAATCAGGCTTTACTGATCTACCAGAAGACCCGCCGACATGTCGAAAAAATACCCCCGCTAATACCAATACACCAGTCCTGTATGAGACAGCCCTAGCATGTATTCAATACGGACGGTGGGTGTTAGCGCCGAAGTGGTGACATGTAGAGGTGTTGGTATGTAGGAGGACTGCTGGGCCTTGATTGCAGGCTGTGAAGCCTATGCCCAGAGTCGGATACATAAAAAAAAAAAAACTGGAGGGAAGTGGAGGAGTTGAAGGAATTTTGGAGGAAAGTGAAGGAGCTGGAGGAAATGGGGTATTTGGAGGAAACAGGAGGAGTTGGAGGAAGGTGGAGTAATTGGAGGAAGGTGGAGGAGTTAGAGGAGAGTATAGGAGCTGAAGGAAAGTGTCGGGGATGGAGGAAAGTGTAGGAGCTGCAGGGAATGGAGGAGATGGAGGGAAGTGAAGGAGTTCAAGGAAAGTGTTGGAGCTAAAGGAAAGTGGAGGAGTTGGTGGAAAGTGGAGGAATTGGAGGGAAATGTAGGAGTCGGACAAGTAGGGGAGTTGCAGGGGAGTGAGAAGCTGGCGGAAAGTGTAGGAGTTGGAGGAAACTGGAGGAATTGGAGGGAAGTGTAGGAGTCTGATGAAAGTGTAGGAACTTGAGAAAAGTGGAGGAGTTGGAGGAAAGTGAAGGAGTTGGAGGAAAGCGGAGGACTTAGTAAAAGGAGTACAAAAGAAAGCAGACAGCAACCGACATATTGGTCCTTTCATGAGTGTTTGGTGTACTAACAAATCTTTTCTATCAGCTGAAGACAAGAACCAAACCGTCCAGCCGAAGCTGGCAGGAAATAGTGAGAAGGACCATCATGTAGCACGAAAAAGCTCTCACGGAAATTTCATAGTAAGGACGGAAAGGAAATTTTATTCTATACTATCTACCCAAGAAGTCGGAAGAAACTGTAGGAGTTGAAGGAACGTGTAGGAGTTGGAGAAAAGTGGAGAAGCTTGAGAAAAGTTGAGGGTTAGCTGCAATGATTATACTTGATTTTTCTATTTACTTTATATTTGATTCCGTAGAACTCAACGCAGTCAGTCCCTTCATTGTGATGCCGTAGTTTTTTTTTTTCTTGTTATAGTGACGATTTTATTCAGCCTAGGAAACACCTCTCGTATTAAAGGGGTTCTAGAAAGTTAAATCTAACCCTGTTCACCTAGAGATAGCCTTTCTAAGGAGAATACAATAATCCAGACTAGAACTAAAGTACGTACTGTGCAATCAGATTCAATAGGATAAAAGGTTAAAAAGTCCATGGCAGATCACAGAGATGCTAAAACTTAAAGTATGGCGCTTTGTTCATCTCCAAGTGATTTTACTTTGCACACAGAAAGCGAGAGTTGTAGTAGTTGTAGTGTTAGCGAAAGGTTCCTCAGAAATATGCACCCGCTAGCCTAAGTAACACTACTTTCTTATCCACCAGAAAGAGAATGGTGGACTGTAGAATAGGAAGCATGAGTCAGTTGGTGAACTGTTTGAATTAGATGAGGTAATTCTATTGGTATGATCAAACTAAATTCAGACGACTTTATTCAACATAAATATGACCTATCGCATGATAGTAATCATGTATGCTATATTTAACATCTCCAGCTGGTAAGACCACTCCATACCAGAATATAATCGTCTGAAGAAGCGGATGATAAAAAAAAAAAAAAAATCTTAAGGGAGAATAAACGTAGCATTCCAACATTTCTAGTGATGAAACGGTTAGTAAGGATCAACTAGACTGTTGTTTGCGTTCCATTGTATTCCTTTGGACTCACTTGAAACTGGAGTTGTAGGGAAGTTGGGGAAAGGAGGGAATTACAGAGAGAGATAGAGCATCAGTATGCCCTCTCTGCTCCTCTCTTCCCTTCATCCTCGCCAAATTAGATAAAGTGGCGGAGCGAGGGAGATTGAGAGAGGAGAGAGGAAGAGAAAGAGAGAGTATTGAGAGAGGTTGGATGGGGGAAGCGAGGAGAGAGGATCGAATTTTAAAGAGTGGGGAGACAAATGCGGGGATGGTGAAGCGGGAGAGGGAGGGGGAGGAGGAGGAGATACAAAAGAAGAGAAGGGGTCAGAGGAGAAAATATTGAAGAGGAAAATGAAAACTGAATTTGAGGAAAACAGTATTACTGATGGAATATAAGTTGAACGGACTATCATGTGCAAAGGTACTATACCTCATACTAATTAATCTGGCCAGGTATGCATGGCAACATTGTTCGCGCCGAGATTCTGATTGGCTGGAGGTGTTTGTTCGATTTCGTTGTTGCTCAAACCGATAATCTCTATTATCAGATGTGATACTGAGTTTTTCGACGATGCAATCGTCAAAAACAATATGAAATCCATTATAAACTTAATGACAATGAAGTTTTCGTAGGAAGATAGAGATATAAGTCAACAAAGTATTGTAACATTGTAACACCCCTCTCTTAATGGTTGAAGGAAAGTCCTGGAGTAGGTATTTACGGCCTTTAATTTGGAGCACAGAAATATAGGTGTTGCCTCTCTGATATCAGCCCTCAACTGCACTAGAGTCGAAACATATGGAGCTGATTTGCTAGGCTAGCCTGGGAACACTGCTAACGCTGCAGTTTTGGATACAGTGGGGGAGCATACAGTGGGGGGGTATACAGTGAGGGAGGCACATATACATACACATATAAGGGGAATGGTACAATACTCCCCAGGGTGGTTGAGACTGTGTCTCCTGACACTAAAGAGAAGGTATATGGGGTGGTGCATATGACTAAGGGAGGCGGGAGATTTGTACAGGTAGGGAGTATGATACAGGGGAAGAAGGGAGGGATTATGATACAGGGGATGGGAGGGAGTAAGTATGATACATGGGTTGGAGGGAGGACATGGCCATGTGAAGGGGATGGAAACCAGTGATATACACTGTTACAAGGGGAGGTATGTTGATATAAGATACACTTAGAGTCATGTTGATATATGATACAAGGAGTAAATAGAGTATGCGGTCACGCATGTTCAGATATCTATATAAGTACTGTAGATAACACTCGTGAAATAGGGTACACATGTCTCATTGTTTTTTTTTTTTAGTTGGCACACATTACTGTATCAGAGATATGTCAACATTTGCTTGTGGTACTTTTTCTGTCCACAGGTTATGCAACTTATCAGGTGGCACAGGCAGTCACTGAATGGTAGGGCACTTAAACCTGGGTAGGGCGTACTATGCCAGTAGCCAGCCTGATTTCCTGGAGTCTTTGTTTCATTTTCTGGACACAGCAGTGCACTGCACAGATTATGAGTAGAAAACCTATGAAAGAGATGACCACAGGGGGAAACACAACGGTTGGATGAACCCATGAACGGCTGAGGGCCAGGAAAAACTGATCCATAATGAAGTCACTGTCGTTGAGGAATGTTAGCATACGCATGTTGGGGGAGATAACGGTAATGTTAGTAGATGGCAGGTTGGAAGGCATGTCAATTGGTTGGAAGATGTCATAGGAGTGTTTACGGACTGATTGGTGAAAGCGAGTGGCGTAAGTGATGACTGACTCTGATTTGACAGTACAATAGTCCGGTGCTTTATAGAGACCACTAGCAGGTACGGAGCGGACCGAAGTACCAGGACACATGATGGTGACAGAGATGGGGACAGCGAAGAAGAAGTACTGGACGTGGTTGAGGTGAGTATGGTGGACTGGGAGTACAGGAGCTGGAACAAAGGAACAGGCCGAGTATATGGAATGGTTACGAACTAAAACAGACTCACAGGGCGTAGCGCTGGTAGGGAAGATAGCGAAAAGGTGGGCAGCACAGAGACGAGAGGTAGGGGTGAGGGAGGAACACTGCTGGAGGTTGGTGGTAGAAAGGAAGGCAACTGAAAGATGGTCATGGGATTGGAGGAAATATTCTGAAGGAACAGAGACGTGCAATAAGGAGTTGTTGTACCGGAAGGGGAAGGGAATGACGTGGAAAAGGTTGAAGGTGATGTCAGAACGGAGAGGGATATGGACGACGACGGATGTGGTGAGAAGAGTGGCCTCGAGAACTGGATAGTAATATTCGAGAGAGGAGTAAGGGAGTACTGGGGATAAACCAAAGGTAGAGTGAGCCCATTCTAATACAGAGCAGAAAGCTGAGATAGATACTAAGTCTGCAGTGACACGTCCATTAATAGCATCGACTAGGATACGAACCAAGGTAGTGACCTGAGAGAATAGAGAGAGAACGACCTACGGGTGGCTGAATGGAGAAAGTGTCATTGAGCTCAGTGAATTTACGAGAAATGTATTGCAACTGCCAGGAGAGTGGGAGGAAAAGATGATATAAATACTGATTTGGGTTGTGTTTCCTTATGAGGGCTGTGAGGTGGGTCTTGATTTTGTGGAGCTGGTGTACGTAGGCAGGCAGGGCGATGGCTACGTCGGCCAGGGGCGCAAGATCGTAGCGTAGGGAGACTACATCTTCTATGCATTACCTCGCCTCCCGAGCCGACCAAGGCCCCGGGACGTACTCCATCATCGTCCTCACCCGACCCAGACCCTAGGAGGGTCAGCACTGCCAGTAGGTAGACCGCTAACATCATACCTAGAAGATTAGGTGAGAATTAATGGGAGAGTTCCTGGAGAGGTTGATGGGCGGAACGCAGTTTGGATCGATACTGAGTGATTGATGAATGAGTAGGTGTAGGTGGAAATGAAGGAGACTGATGGATAGGTGGAGATGGGGTCGATTGAGGGATTTGTGGAGTAGGAGGGAGAGCAGTAGGCTGTGCAAGTAATTCTTTCAGCACTAGGCCCCGTGGAGCACGTTTCAGATCGTCAGCATGGACCCACTTAGTGTCTGTAGTGGAAAGGTCTTGGATGTGGAACTTGTTGGCTTGTTTATTCAGTACACGATGGGGGCTGGTAAATTTGTCATCCAATTTAGAGGTACGTGTATGGGAATGAGCATAGACTAGATCACCGACGTCGATAGTGATAGGAGAGGCAGATTTATGTTGGCGTGTCATCCAATTTAGAGGTACGTGTATGGGAATGAGCATAGACTAGATCACCGACGTCGATAGTGATAGGAGAGGCAGATTTATGTTGGCGTTTTATCATGTCCTCCTTAGATGAAGCGAGATTCGACGTTACATACTGATGGATTGTTTGGAAGTTGGCCAATTTTACTTTGACATAGTCATCCATGTTATAGATGGGGTCTGGCTTTGAGGATAACAGGGTGTATGGTAGGTGTTTGTCAAAACCAAAGAGAACAAAGAAGGGAGATTCGCCAATGGAAGCATTGATGGAGCTATTGATTGAGATGCCACTTGGGGAATCCAGTCATCCCATGTTGAACTATGGGAGCCTAGGTGTCTGAGGCACTCTAAGATTTTTCTATTGTGGCGCTCTACAAGGCCATTGGAAGCTGGATGGTTAGGTATGACATTGCATTTAGTAGTTGTTGGTTTCACTAAAACACTGTAGGAGGCGTTTGGAAACGAGGGTCGATCACCGCTGCTACCAAAAATGTAACACCCCTCTCTTGATGGTTGAAGGAAAGTCCTGGAGTAGGTATTTACGCCCTTTAAAGTGGAGCACAGAAATACAGGCGTTGCCTCTCTGATATCAGCCCTCGACTGCACTAGAGTCGAAACATATGGAGCTGATTGGCTAGGCTAGCCTGGGAACACTGCTAATGCTGCAGTTTTGGATACAGTGGGGGGGGGCATACAGTGGGGGTATACAGTGAGGGAGGCACATATACATACACATATAAGGGGAATGGTACAGTATTATAATACAGTCCAAGCCAAGGTCAGCATTCGAACAATAATTCCTTTACGTCTCCTGCACTACGTAATATAACAGAAAATTAAGGAAACCTGCCTAATCTAAACGATGGAATAACACATTGAAATTATGACATCAGTCCGTACTGTAATAATGGAGGAGATATAATGAAATAGTTTTCCTTTAGCCTATTTTGATTTCAGCAATTTTTTTTTCAAAACTCCCTCCCTGCAGAACTCGTCTTTTCATTATATTTTAAAATATTCAGAGTTGTGGCATAATTTAAGGGTGCAGATTGATCTCATATTTTAAATATGTGTTATACCAACACTTAGATTAAGCAGATTTCCTTAATTTTCTGTTATATTACTTAGTGCTGGAGACATACAGGAATTGTTCGAATGCTGACCTTGGCTTGGACTGTATTATAATATTTTGTTGATTCATATCTCTAACTACCTACAAAAAATTCATTGTTGTTAAGTAAACAACGGATTTCATATTGTTTTTGATGACTGAATTGTCGAAAAACTCAGTATCATATCTAACTTAAAGAGTGTATCAGTTTAAGCAACAACAAAATCGAACAAACACCTCCAGCCAATCATAATCTCAGGGGGAACAGTGTTGCCATCAATGCCTGGCCAGATTAATTGGTATGAGTTTTTTTTTTTTTTTTTTTTTTTTTTTTTTACAGATGTTGGAATTTCAGGGCCCTTCGGTTATTGCCTTTCGGTTAATAACATGCCTAGCCGTGTGGTGTGGCGTGAAGGGGTGTGGCATCAGCAGAAGTTGTTAAAGTGTTCGGAAGCACCTTGTGTCATTCAAACGTTGGGGACGGACAGGGAAGAAAACCGCGAATGGAGCAAGTACTATAGGATGGAAGAACGACACGTAAGTAGCAGGCAAACTGTCGGAAGGGGGAGGAAAAATCGAAATGGAAAATTATTAGAATGGAAGTGAAAAAAAAAATGTGAAATAGGACAGAAGGGCTACGGAACATGGAAGAAGAGATGCAAGGTATGAGGAAAAGTGGAAGCAATAAGGAAAGTAAAATTATGTTTGACAGTGAAACAAATGAGCGAATTGGAGGGAAAGACAAGAAAAAGATAGAAAAGAAAGTAAATGATTTAAAGAATAGTGAGTCGAGAGATAATTAGACCCATTCACTATGGTGATTAATTTTCACTTAAGGTAACACCAGATAATTCAAACAAATAATAGTCAAGGAGTAAATGAAAGCCATATGTAGCTAACCCCTCCAGTCCGGAATAATCTCCCCTACGCTATATAAACCTGCGTCATGCGGCAGTACGAACCTCCACGACTCAGGACGACTTGCAAAAATTTTCAAATTTTTATGGTTCGCCCCAAATTCGCCTATATTCGCATCTACTCGTCTCTTGATTCGAGAGTGTCCTGGGTGGGTCTGACGGATGTGTGGGACGCGGCCAAGTTCGGCAAAAAAATAAGAGGCTCCTTATTTTTTAGGCGAATGTTCGTGGGAAAAAAAAACGTTATTTTTTTCTTCCTGGATTCGTGTAACGTTCGTTTGACATTCGTGTGATTTGTGTACGGATCTGTCGTGATTCAGCTCAATTCGGCGAGTTATCTTTGACCGAAATGAACACGAGACACGCAAATATCACTCGAATTACGTCAGAGTGCCAAACAAACTGCAGCCGAATATTCGTGTGAGTCTTAATCCCAGCCACATTCAGGGCGAATGTCGTCCGAATGGCACTCGCACACGAATCACACAATTAGCCCAGGAATTGAGCCAGTCTGGCAACCGAATGGGACCTGACTAATCGAGTAAGCTTTCCCCGTACGACGAATTCTGTCCAAATTGCACTCAACGTCCACACGAATCACACAATCAGCACTCGAATTGCAACACACTAGCACACGAAACGAATCCGATTATATGTGTATCTCCTTTAACTATATACTAGACGAATACTGTCCGAATTGCACTGAACTTGCAAAAAAAAAAAAAAACGAACTCCATACATGACGCACTCTACTTGTGCGCGACTCACTCGAATTTGGTACGAATCCATAGAAGTCGCGGCAACAGTGGGTTGGACTCGGTAACATTATGTGTGGGCGAGTATAAATAGCGTGAAATGCAGTGCGAATTCCCACCTTGTTAAGTTCTCCTAATTAGGGGCCAACAGATGACGTATATGGAAATGTTCCTGCCTCGTCTGGTTCTCTTTCGTATATTGATGTCCCTTATATTAGGCTGTGCCCCGACTGACAGTCACCAGGTGATGAGTGCAGGTATGTAATGTAGAAAGGCATTGCATATCTGCAGTCGATGGTGTTCTCTTGGTCGAGGTATTTTTAACATTAGTATAGGTTTAGTTATTTGTATCTTTAAGCTTTAGTATAGGTTAGCGATTTGTCTGTTAGTTTATTAGTTTTAGGGTCTTTAGATTAGACAATTTTTTCTTTATATGTAAGTAAAAAATATATCTAATGAAACAAGAAAAAAGTAAAAAAAAAAATAAGAATAAACGAAAAATTATTATTATATATATATATGTACACGTGTACATAAAAGTGTGTATGTATACTGTATATGCATGGCTGTGTATGTGTGCATGTATGTATGTATATGTGGTAATAATGGGGGATCTGAATGCTAGAGTGGGAAATGTAGCAGGTGAAGGTGTAGTTGGTATGCATGGTGTGCCTGGAAGAAATGAAAATGGGGAACGAATGATAGGTGTGTGTGTTGAGCGAGAGATGGTGATTGGGAATACCTTGTTTGAGAAGAAAGATATTTATAAGTATACATGGGTGAGACAGGAGGATGGAAGGGTTGTTGACAGAGCATTGATGGACTCTGTGGCTTTTTCCAGGAATGTAATAGGAAGATTGTTGGATGTGAGAGTTTTGAGAGGGGAGGGTGGAGGTATGTCTGACCACTACCTGGTGGAGGGAAAGGTGAGAGTAGGTAAGAGATGGGTGAGAGCTAGGAGAGTTAGGTGTGGCAGGGAGGTTTTGAAAGTGAGTGAGTTAGATAAAACAGAGAAAATGATAGAGTATCAGGAGAAATTGAGAGATCAGTGGTATGCAGTGAAAGATCAGGAGAGTGGCAGTGTGGAGGAGGAATGGCAGTTGTTTAAGAGTGCTGTGGTGGGGCATGCAGAAGAGGTGTGTGGTGTGAGACGAGTGGGTGGTGGTGTAAGAAAGGGAAGTGAATGGTGGTGCGAGGAAGTAAGTATGGCTGTGGGTGAGAAGAGACATGCATATGAAGTGTGGTTGCAGAGGAAGGATGAGGTGTCATATGAGAGGTATAAGGAAAAGAGGAATAGGGCGAGAAGGGTTGTGCGTGATGCTAAAGTGGCAGGAGATGAGAGATGGGGTAGGAGGATGACTGAGAATTTTCAAGAGAATAAGAAAATGTTTTGGAAGGAGGTGAAAAGGGTGCGAAAGGGAGAGTCTGGGAAGGAGGAGCGAGTAAAAGCAGAGGATGGAAGGATGTTAACTGAGATGGATGCAGTAAGGAAGAGATGGGCGGAGTACTTTGAAAGATTGTTGAATGAAGAGGGGGAAAGGGAGGCTGAGATTGTGGCAGATGGAAGGGTGCAAGGAATAGATGTGTTGGGAGAGTTGAATGAATCTCTGATCACGATGGAGGAAGTGCAAGAGGCAGTAAAGCAGATGAAAACAGGGAAAGCTGCAGGTATGGATGGGTGTGCTGTGGAATGCCTGAAATGTGGTGGAGCAACTATTGTTGACTGGTTAGTAAGATTATTGAATGTGTGCTTTGTGCAAGGTATGGTGCCAGTTGACTGGGCAAGTGCTTGTGTGGTCCCACTGTATAAAGGTAAGGGTGATAAGTATGAATGTACTAGCATTAGAGGTATAAGTCTGTTGAGTGTGGTGGGTAAGGTGTATGGTAGTGTTAATTAAGAGAGTTAGAGAGGGTACAGAGGGAGTGATTGGTGATGAGCAGTGTGGCTTTAGGAGAGGGAGGGGATGTGTGGATCAGGTGTTTGCTGTGAGACAGGTGTGTGAAAAGTATTTAGCGAAAGGTAAGGATGTGTTTTGGGCATTCATGGATTTAGAGAAAGCATATGATAGAATTGATAGGGAGGCTTTGTGGAATGTTTTAAGATTGAATGGGCTTGATGGCAGGTTACTAAAAGGAGTGAAAAGTTTTTATGCAAATAGTAGAGCATGTGTAAGAGTAGGAAATACTGTGAGTGATTGGTTTCCCGTGAGAGTGGGGCTGCGGCAGGGATGTGTGATGTCGCCTTGGTTGTTTAATATTTATATGGATGGTGTTGTAAGGGAGGTGAATGCAAGAGTGTTAGGTGGAGGACTGAGTTTGGTGAATGATGGTAGAGAGTGGAATCTGAAGCAGCTGCTGTTTGCGGATGATACTGCACTGGTGGCTGATTCAGA
>JAGKTI010013160.1:0-23481 GCA_018397915.1 Birgus latro
ACTGTCCACATAATGACATGCTAAAAATGCAAGCGTTAAGAAAACATTTAATGAGGAACTGATAATGAAAGCCGCAAAGAAGGTAACAACACTAAATTCAGTAATTTACTCAACAAAAGACAAAGTATACTAATCAGCTACTTTAAAGCTGCTAATTTTAGCTGTCTTATCCCATCAACCCATAGCAGCTGTTATGAGATTATGCATAATAATATAATGTGTAATGATATGGTAGGTACCCACCCTAGAGGAAATAATTTCTTGTTTCATATATGATGAAAGTAATTCCAGCCATTGTAACGCTTTGTGTTATTCTTCGTGCAGCTAGACGTAGTTTTACCACAACTCTCCATTCCATATGCCTACACCCATCGAACCATGTTTACTAAATGTTTCGTATAAAAAATAATAAAAATTACATTTTAAATAAATAAATATCCAGACAATAAAGACTGCCCACGCGCTATGAGGCCAAGCTAGGTAAAGATACAGTAAACTTTAGATTTTTGTCAACATAAAGGGGAAAAAATGCCTGATACTCTAGATCATAAATGATCAAATTCGAAGCTGCGTTTCTCTTCTCTGCAGTTGCCTTCATCACGGAGAATGAAATCTGATTATGTGTCACGAATTTCCTAGATTGTGAAATTAGTATCGTAATTCGTGACATTATTTAGCAATAGTGGGAATGATTGAACAGTTTTGAAATCCATAGAATTTCGCTGTCTGTTAACCGCTCGCTTTTTCACTTATATCTCTATCGATTTTTCAAAACTTTTGTCATTGTCTCGTGAGTGACTGTCTCTGTGTACAGACAGTGCATTCCACTGAGCGATATTTTGTGAATTATCGTTCCTACACGCTTGCCTGCTTGCCTCTCTGCACGTTGACTTAAGCCCCGCCCTTTTCTCACGCTACCCCGGGTAGAGCAAGTCACAGTGTCGAGCCCCAGTCGGAGTTTGGCAGTCATGGAGTGTGGAGTGCTGTGCCTAACGTTGATAGAGTCCTTCATCGTAGCGACTTCGAGCATCCTGCAGTATCGGCGGTTTCCCGAATCTCCCACCAACCTGGTGATCGACTGTAGCAGCGCCAGCAATAGGTTCGACCAGTGCCCAGTGTATTCGCACGGTGATCTCATCTCCTCTGACCAGTATTTCTTTCTTTCGTTGTTCCCAGGCTTAAGGTTACGTGGCTATTGGCTTGAGTGCGTGTAATTAATAAATTTACAGTTCGTTTTCTTGATCTCTGTTAAATGTAACAGCTGTGTTTAATTTCTCCACATTTAGCATACTTTCGCTGCTCTAGGTTAGCACAACCTCCTTATATTAATCACGACTGGAATTTAGGCCAGTTCTTTGGTATTAATTCTTAAATCTGTTGTGCCAGCTAGGAGTGCACCAGCAAGAATCTGTTTATTAATATTATTATTTACTGAATGTCAAGGGGAGAGCTAACTTTTTCGAGGCCAACAGTACAGTAATACAGCTTTCTTGAGCGTTTAGTCTCTGCTGTGTACTGTTGAGAAAGTTTATAAAATTGTCGTCTTTAGAGAATTGGCGAAGTAAGCCAGCTTAAAAGTTACAGTCGACTAGACAATTAATTGCATTGTCCATAGAAATATTCTCATTTCCCTCGTGACATCTGGCTCACATTTATTTTTATATATTAATATATTCGCAAAACCCCGTAACATTATGGTAGGCTGGATTTCACTTGTTAGTATTGGGTCACTCACAGCTTAAATATCATATGATTGCATGAAATTCATGAAGCTTTAGTTGTGATGTAAGAATGTTGCTACTTGGTTTCTAAAATTAACTCTCCAGTCTGACCACTCTTGGTTATTATACTGAGCTACGAGAGGTGGGATCTTTGACAGGTAAAAATAAATGGACAATAGTGATCTGTTTATATAATAATCGACAATAACAAAGTTCGGGTGATCACTGTGGCATGTTTTCGTAGCCAGCGTCATTCCCAACTTCCCGAACTCGCCTTCAGGTGAACAAAATCGTCTTGTTATCGTAAGAGGGATAACACTGATAGCATTAATGCTATTTGACTTCTCTTCACTCTGAGCTGAAAAAAAAAAAAATAAACTTGCGATAGCTGTGATACAATAAGAGAGTCGTCCAGACCATGAGATGATTACTGTGAGGGACGACCAGGATACTTCAAAGTTTAGTTCTATGCCCGGTAGATGATTCAGCTGAAGGACAATTTCCAGTTCCAGAGAGTTAACCCCATGACTACCATGACGTTTCTATTTCAGTTTAGATTTGCTTCCTCCATGTGATTTTATTCAACTTAAAAAAGATCTCTATTATTAAAAGTGATCGAAAAGTCTCCCAAGATAAGTAAAATCCATCTGAAAGTGGCAAGGGTGTGGTTAAAAATATAATGTCAGAGTTAATGGTTCATGGGGATGGTGGTTGTACTGCAACACCCTAACTTGTAACCAGTATGAACGGTGCTGTATTACCGGTGACGCTATGGCGTGAAGGTGCGCATCCAACTATTGCGCTTTGGATGATTCTGCACCATAAGGAATAGGTGTTATAATTTACGATGGAAAAGTCACTCTTCCCCGCTGTAGTGCAACGCCTGCTGCTATATTTCTTAGTAATAATATTATGCAAAACATGTTTACATTTCATCAGGCCAAACGGAATTCCAAGGATATTGTGTGCTTCCAAGCATTTCATGCACACTGAATTCATTCTAGTAGGTCTGGAAAAAGTTTCGCTGACTATTTTCTGTGCATAAGTTTCTTAGTTGGTTGAATGTTTAAGATGATGTTTAATGACAGACAGCAGTCAATAAATGATCAGTCATATGACAATGAATGACTCTTGGCATGAATATAAATTTATAGATCCAGCAGTATTATGCAAACTTGTATCCGGAAAACGAATGTGCATGACAGGGGTTGGGAATGTAATCTGCATTTGTTGCCAACAACATCGTTTGACTTTCTTTCACTGAGCAGCTGTGAAGCTCTTACACATAATTACACATAACGCTAGAAACTGTGTTGGCCACAGATAATCGTATCAGTGATCTTTTACAGTTATTGCTCACTGACTCATTATTTATAATTCATTCATCAATCATTCATCATCCAATCATGTGTTGCCCCAAGAAGAGCATAGGACCCCGGGGCTAGGCAAGTTGGTCCAGACATTTAAGATGAGAGTGACCCTCCTCACCCATCCTTGAATGGCATTACGTGAACAATAAACCCCAACCACCACTTGGATATAAACCTGCAAGGCTCAGTCTGATCAGAACGCCTTAATATACCCAATAAATCACCAGGCACCATAATTTGGTGTCACCCAGTGTAGTAAATGATTTCTTGGGGTACAGGAATCCATTTGGCTTGTCGCTCGGTGTAGGTCACCCACAGGCAGTAGGACTGATTGATTGTATTAATTAAAATATGCCGGCGCAACTGCTAGGGTCATATGCCGCCGGACAACAAAGTAAAAGACGCAGCGAAATAAAAAGTGCATATTCAAAACAAAGTTAGCATCTGTTATTAGCAAGAAAATGCTGAAAATAATAAATGAATGGTTTATAAAATATCCATTACTTATAAAAGTGGAAGGAGGCCTTAAGAAAACTAAAAACATCAGTAAAATCGTTAGAGGCTTCACCGAGCTTTGAGGACAAACATTAGGCACAATCTGCTCCCCTGTGCCTATGGAGGAGTCTCTGACGTTGGTCTCCCAAACTCGGACACTCGACCAGCAAGTGACAGACAGTAAGGGGAACAAGGCAGTCATCACAGTACGGTTGAGATTCACCATTCATGAGGAACCCATGTGTAAGCCAAGAGTGCCCGATGCGAAGCCTAGCAAGAGCCACCTCCAAACGCCGAGACATAGAGGGAAGAACCCTTGGCACAACCACTCTCTGATAGATTTCCAAGTTTATTATGAGCAATACCATCCCAGTGTCTCTGCCAACATTTACGAACTGCGTACCGCAAGTAAGGTGTTACATCAGAAACAGGAATTGGGTAGTCGGTTGGGGGCTGTTGAAAAGAAGCAGCTTTGGCAAGTGTATCTGCCCTTTCATTGCCTACCACACCAACATGTGCGGGAACCCAAGAGAAGTCCACATGGCGGCCACGACGGCCAAGAAGAAAAAGCCACTCTAAAATTGATAAAACCAATGGATGGGATGCATTAAGAGACTCCAGTGTAGATAGAGCACTATGCGAGTCACTAAAAATCACAAAAAAACAGATTGGGGGAGAGTAAACATGATTTTAAGAATATAAAATTCCAGTCAGTTCCGCTGTACTGTATACACTGAAGTAATACCAGGTAGGCTACTGCCTCTACGAAAGGAAGGGAAGACAACACCAAATCCCACTCCAGCATCCGTCTTAGACCCGTCAGTATTGACGGGGACAGAGCCCTCATGAGTGAAGGCATGTTCTAAAGAGAGAGAGAGAAACACCCGACAGGGAAGTGAGCTCTTTTTTCCAAGAACAGACTTACAAAATGTCACATGAGGGAGTAGCCAAGAACCCACCCTTGGGATCCGATGTGGACAAACTGCCAATCTCGGGACAGAGAGGTCTAACATAACAGACCAGAACCCCGTAACCAAAGGGTTTCGGGAAACTACGAAGGGTGTCGTAAACAGAAGATCGGGAATCCTGGGAAACGATGACACAAGAAATTGAGTCTGGAATGCGGTGAAGACGATACTAACACATCATCATCAGCAACTGGCGTCACAAATCCAAGGGGAATACACCAGCATCCACCAACAAACTTGAAATCGGGGATGATCTGAATACTCCAGTTGCCAGACTTACACCAGCATGATGCACAAAATTTAACAACAGGAGTTGGGCATCTGTTGCACAGGAGTAGACCTCACACCCATATTCAAGTTTAGGAAGAACTAGAGACCTATGCAATAGGAGAAGGGTGTGACGGTCAGCATCCCAAGAGGTATGAGCCAACACCCTCAAAAGACTCAAAGCTTTTAGACATGCCGCCTTAAAAGAACGAATATGAGGAACTCAGGTTAGTCGTCTATCAAACAGAAGACCCAGAAACCGCGTCTCTTCCACACAGGATATTCTCCGACCATATAGATACAAGTCAACGTCCGGGTGAACCCCTCGAATACGACAAAAATGCATAGCCACTCTTTGTTAAAGAAAAATGGAAACTGCAAGACTGCCCAGTCAGAAAATCTATTGAGAGCCATCTGCAACTTCCTCTAGACATTCTGGATGCGGTGAAGGAAATCGAGAGGTCATCGACATACAGTGATCCTTGTACACCGTCAGGAAGTACACTGATGACGCTGTTAATAGCTACAGCAAACAGAGTAACACTAAGGATACTCCCCTGTGGTACTCAATCTAGTTCCCGGGCATTAGAAAGCACTCTGACCTTTAAAAATCGGTTAGATAAAAATGGTTGAATAAAAATAGGCAAGCGCCCACGAAAACCCAGCTCATGAAGAGAAAGCTAGATGCCATGACGCCAGGCAGTGTCAAATGCCTTCTCCAGATCGAAGAATACCGTGACCTGATGTTGGTTAGTGGAGAAAGCCTCACGGACAGAGGATTCCAAGGACAGTAGTGCATTAGAGGTAGATCGCATTTTTCGAAAACCATACTGGGCAGGGGATAAGAAGTCACCTCTTTCTAAAAACCACAAAAGCCTAACATTGACCATCTCCAGAACTTTACAGATACAAGACGTTAAAGAAATCGGCCGATAATATGTTGCCTGTACTTGGTCCTTACCTGGTTTGGGGATGGGGATAACTACAGCAACACCCCAACAAGCCGGGAACTCCCCAGAACACTAGACCTTATTAAACAATGAAAGCCAAAACAAGAGAGGCTCTTCAGACAGGTGACGTAAAAAGGCATAAGGAATATCATCATAACCAGGAGAAGAATCATGGCACTGTGACAGAGCCGCCTGGAGTTCAGAAATTGAAAATGGAACGCTGTAAGACTCTCCCCCGGCAGAGGCAAAACTGAGACCACGAGACTCTAGGTGCCGACGATGGCAAGCTGAAGGTGTATTTGCATCTTTCTGTGACACACTGGCAAAATGATCAACAAGCAACTCTGCAACAGCAAAAGGATCAGCCACAGTTCCACTTGCTTCAGATAAAACGAGAGGGGAGGGAACAGTAATTTTTCCAGAAATCTTCCTTACCCGGTTCCACACCTGGGTGATGGAAGTCCTTGAATTGATGGAAGAAACATAACCCTTCCAAGATTAATGCCTAGCCTCCTTTAAAACACTCCTCATATGAGCTCGTGCTCTCTGAAACGCCACCAAATACTGAGGATCCCCACTGTGATGACGAAGTTGAGAGAAGGCGACTCGCTTTGCTCTCACTGCGGAACTGCACTCAGAGTTCCACCAAGGAACTGGACGTTTAGGAAACTGACTCTTCGTTTTTGGAACAGATAATAGGCCCCAGAGTGCAACACGTTATTGAAATATGACACTGCCTCAGTAACACAGCCAAACTCATTGACCGAAAGGGAAATGGAACTTAATTCCCTGAAACGTGACCAGTCAGCCTTATCCAGAAGCCAGCGAGGGAGACGTGACTGAGGTCCACCTGCACTAGCAGTTAAAAATAACGGAAAATGGTCGCTGCAATATAGGTCTGGCGACACATCCCATTTAAAATCTAAAACAGCATCAGCTGTACATAAGGACAAATCAATGGCAGTAAAAGTTCCTGTCTGGTTATGGAAATAAGTCATTATATTGGAGTTTAAAATGCCCATCTCCTCATCTTCCACTAAAGAGGCAAGCAGTACACCCCGAGGGTTGGCCTCACTGTCACCCCATAGTGGATGGTGACCATTCATATCTTCCAGTAACAGAAAGGGAGGAGGAAGGCCATGAATAAGGCGTTCCAGATCCACCCTTTCAACAGTAGCTCCAGGAGGGAGATAGAGACTGCAAACTGTATACTGCCGGTGGAAAAACATACAGACAGAAACAGCCTGCAGGGGAGTAGAGATGTCCAGATGACTGTATGGAATATCCTGGCGAAGGAAGATAGTAGCACACCTCCATGACGACCCTGACCCGGCACAGGATCAGAATAAAAAGCATGGTAGCCAGAAGGACCGGAAGGAACAGCATCACCCACTATGGTCTCCTGGATGCACATGCACAGAGGAGTAAAATTGAGAAACAAGGTGAAACAGTTCCTCATAGTTAGCACGTAAACCCCGACAGTTCCACTGGATGATAGAACCCATAATGGAGGAATGAAGATTAAGTGTGGGACTGTACACCTGACAAGCGAGCGGGTTTGGAGTGATGCTTAGGAAGTCCCTTTGCAGGAGCCTGTCCAGTACCAGAGACCTGCACCCTCTGTCTAACATCCCAAGGCAAACGAGAGGATGAGGAAGGAAGTTTTACTACAATCCTTCTTGGAGAGGGCAACCAGTTTGTTTGGAAGGCAGCTTGGGGGTTGCCTTAGAGATGTAGGACGGCCACTACCCCCACCAGAAGCCCCAGAGGTAGAAGTTGGGTCCACAGGACTCGAATCACTTGAGGACACCTCATGTTTCAAATCAGAAGCACCAACGAGCTGTTCAACAACATCCCCAGGTGGGGACCGGACCAGATCTGAACCATCATCTTCTGCTGTCACCTGACTAGTTCCCTCAGCCTGATGGGCAGAGGGAACAGGAGGGGTGTCGACAGAAGTGTCGACAACTGAGACCTTAGGTGGCCGGTCTTCATGGTCAGAAGACTCTGAAGAACAACGATGACATTTGTCAGGTACAGATGGAGCCTCGGGCTTACTGGGTAAGATGGGAGAAGGAGTTTGCCCAACGTGGACATCTGCCACCACCATAGAATTGTGCATGTCATCAGCCACGGAAGTGGGGGCGGAAACAGAGTAGTGGTCGGGCAAACATCATTCTCACCATCAGTACTAATCATGGGCACAGCATTCTGTATATCACGAGTGGAAGGACTTGGTACAGGAGTGGATCGAGGCTGCCTCCGAGAAACAGGGCGACGTACTGGCGTTCTAAAAAGGACAGAAGCATAAGTAACCCCCGGCTGAAAGAAGATTGACTGGGCTCTTTGTTTTGCTTCAGGGAACGAAACCCTCTCACTAGTATGAATGGATAAGATTTCCTTTTCCAGGCAGTATCGCAGACAGTTTTTTGAAGAGACAGCATGAGGACCTCCACTGTGATAACATTTAATTGGTCCTGTACAGTCGTTGTTATGGCTTGAACCACCGCAAGAGGCACAGACACCAGAAAGTCCAGCCTGTGCATGATAAAATTTGCTGACATGTCCATACCCCTGACAGTGGAAACACTGCCTTGGGGTGGACACATATGGCTTCACAGGAAGTGAGAGCCAAGCCAGCTTCACAGATGTAGGTAGCTGTAATCTATCGAGTGTCAGGAACAGTGTCGGTGTTGGGGTCAGAATTCCTTCGATTATCTTCTGCAGTCGCTCAACATTCACAACACCAGAAGATCGCAGTTCCTCTAACAATCGTGCCTCTGGATATCGGAGGTCAAAAGAAAAAATAACACCTTTTCATTTGTTAAAGACAGCATGTGGAGCACAGGAAACTTGCACACCAGACACAGAAGTAAGAGCCTGTAATCCGGAGCTCTCATCTGGGAACAACACCTCAGTCAGGAGGCTGCCATCCCCCTGTGATGAAATCTTGGGTTCTCTCCCACATGCAGACACACCAGCTCGGAGTAAATCAAAGATATCTATATCCAGCACTGACCTACCCAGAGGGGTTTTCAGCACTAGATATTTTGCATAGTGAACTGGCACGGTCTCCACCACGTTTGACTCCAGAGCCCCACCAGGCCGAAGTGACCGCCTCCCAGTCCCAGCTGAACGCCGGGGCAGAGGAGGATGGTTCCCACGGGTCTGGAATGGCTCCAGAGTGGCAATTCAAAGAGTGTCCTTGAACAGGTGCAGTGTCATCAACAGAATTCTTGTTTACTTCCTCCATGTAGCCTTAAACTCAACTTAATTCCCCCACCCCTCCACCCACCATGGAGCCCAACAAGGGGAGGTTACATGCCAGGGATAACACCACTGACGACCCCAGAGGTAGCAGGAGAGTATACGCAGGTAACCACCAGGGGACCTGGGCAAGGGTGACTCCAGGACGATAGGAGCCACTAGGCCCCCTAGTGCCCACTTGACCCTAGCCAACTCATGACCAGCCGAATGACCTGGTCGGGCCCAACCAGGCCGCCTCTCTAGCCAGAGTAAGGGAGGTGTACTGTATTGCTAGCTGCAGGGCACACTGTACAGCATCGCTCAACCTCCAGGACTCCCGTCTCCCAGCGTTACGGGATGCCACGCACGCAAACACGTGGTGAGGCGAGAGTACCACCCTAGATGGCAATCAGGCTGGGACTAACATCACCAGCAGGCCTCCTCCACTAGTGATGTAGGGGGTGCTTGGACCACGAGGCCGACGAATGCCGAACCCTACAAAGGTAGCCATGCCTTCAAAGTAAGTGGCACTGCCAACCACGCTTCAAGCCCCGCCACCACGTCAAGGTGACCCCATGCAGCAGGGTATAGGCAGTAGGAAGAGGAAAGAATGAAGGAAAGCAAGACAGCAGAAGGAGTGTAAAGTCACCCGTAGCAGAAGGAAGAGGAAAAAATGAAGTAAAGAAAGAAGAAGAGGAAGGAAGGAATGATGGAAGGAAGAGAGGAAAGGGCAGTCACCCGAGAGCAGCACTGCATAGAGTGAATGGATTGTGAATGCCCCCCACCCACCACTAAAATAATAATAATAATAATAGTAATAATAATAAAAAAACATAATAATAATAATAATAAAGTAGATTGATATTCAAGTCTGTGTTTGTACAAGACAGAAGCAGAACCTAAAATGAATGTAAGTACAGAAGGAGATTTTAATGGATATTTGGCAAGTACTCAAGGAAATTTACCACCTGAAGGAAGTGGAATCATAACAACAAGCAGCGGACTAAGTTAGCGGGGAAAAACGCTGATCAAGTGAAAAGAGAGGAGAAGGGTAAGAGATAGGAATAGACAGATGGAGAGAGGAAGAATGGAAAGAGAGAGGGAATCGGAGGGGAGCAGGCGAGAGGGGAAGGGATGGGAGGTGAACGGCAGCACAGAGGATGAAGAGGTCGCAGGGAGAGAGTTTCGTTAGTGAATTCAATTTTTTTTTATGGCTATCTTCGCCTCTCTCTCTCTCTCTCTCTCTCTCTCTCTCTCTCTCTCTCTCTCTCGCCTTCTTTTTATGGTCCACTGCAACCAGAAGTTAATTAGCGTAAAGAAAAGCCGTGCATCCAGAAAAATATTAAATTGACCCAATCATTATAAGTGGTCGTCCCAAAATTAAATTCAATAATTCGATGATTGAAAGTTTCCATTATTCATCATCATTTAAACCCCTACTATGCGATTAGGAACACAAATAAGAAATTAATATAATGCATTGTTCCTAATTCGATCTGTAAGAGAGGTCCTTCCACTGCGCATTTAAATTGTTTACTGATAAAAAAAAATATATATAAACGAAATTAACACCATAACACTGAAAGAGAGAGGGGGGGTTTGAGCTGGGAGTAGGGCAGTGAAATGGCGTGGGACATGGCGACTTGGAGGCGATTTGTTTGTGGCCACCCCTTACGGGATTAAGGGGTCTGACAATAGACAGATAGACAGAACACTGAAACAATAAAGGTTTTTTCCTCGCCTCTTGAATATGTATATTTTTTCACCTAAATTAAATCGCCAGTCGGTAGCAAGAATGTATAAGACATCATGTTACAGAATGGGGTAAGAGAAAGCCGTGAGAAGAGTCTGTAATATTATACCAAGAGTGTGTGTGTGTGTGTGTAGTCAGTGCATAGTGTAGTGGGTCACAGGAGGACGTGGCCTGCCAATATTATCACTCTCTACAAGTGGAATCGGCAGTGTTATGAGCAGCTAAGACAGAAACTGGCTGTGGGCAACACGTGCCAAAAAATTCATAACTATTGCCTCTGGTGTTGTTGGACTAGTCTGTTCTCAATAGTATGCTATTATATTATTACATCTATGGTATCATGTATACTTGGACCAGATTCCATTCTAAAATGTTCTGTAACAAGGTTTTATTGTCATTCCCATCCTTACTGTTATCTCGGGCTATAAATATTATTGTAATTCTTTGTTGTACACTGTCCGATTGTCAGCAATACTTGTTATGTTATAATCTATAATTTAAACCAGTATTCAAAATATGACGATATTGAATCGTATATAATGGGAGATTGAAATTTTCTTCGTGAAACAAAATATTCACGTGTGTTGTTTATATCTCAGTAGTCTCCGTACACTGGTGATCGCTTAAGATCGTTTCTGTATATTTGAATCGTATATCTTTTCCATGTTTATCTTCTAAAGTGCAAGTAAGATCGTAGTAGTGGTAGCACATTTCTCTGCACTTTCACAAGGAAAATAAAATCTTGCAATTGGTAAACCTGGATTAATATTCCACATTCCACCTGCAGCACTTGCTGCTATTATATCAACACATGCGGGACTAGAGGGGTGGCTTTACGTGTTTTGCACGTGCGCCCGTTCGTGTGTGTATGTGTGTGTGTCACATCACAGACCTAGGTCAACAGTTCGCTTTGCAGTCAACATGGATACTTTGTCCAATGTTGACCAAACGTGGAAGAAGTATTAAGGGTACAGCAAGAATGATGTGATTCACTTTTGAAAATACTCAGTCAGAGGGCAAGAACACAGGTCAAGGTCAAATTTCGACTAATGTGTGTTTAACAAAACAGCTAATCCAGTTTTGATCAGATTTTAACCAGATTTGGCAGTGAGGTTAATGACCAGCCAAGAAGTAAACCAGTTAAGTGTTAGAACACAGGGTCAAGGAACAAGGGCACATGATAAGGTCACCTTAAATAGTTTTATGTTATTTAAACTAAACTTGTGGAAAAATTTAAGGTAAGGCAACAATAAACGGATTAAGTTTAGAGAACACTCATTGCTGAGAAAACCCAACTCGGGGCCAAAATCTGTCAGAAATATTGAGTCACTCCTTTATCTAACGAGTGTTAGTTTAACTACGAACAATGGTAAATTTATATAAGTCTCGTGGGAGAATTAAGGCAATTAATCCTTTAACTCACCAACAACTATTCTCCTCATATCCTAGCTAGTTCCCTCAGATTTGGCCAAATCAATAAGGTTACTTAGCTATAATGAATCGGACAACAGGTGACGATGGGCTTGAGATCTCGGTCGATTTCTTGGGCTTCCAGGCGTCCTTAGGTGAGTATTTAAAACGTGCTACGGGAACAGGGTTTTCTAAGCGAATAAACAAACATGGCGAGTCTCTTCCCCCTTCATAGGTTTGAAAAGATGCCAACTATTTATTAATTACAAGGCTGAATACAGTTAAATTGCTTCATCAAATATACAAGGTGAATCTAACCTAATTTAATATTAGTTTTAATTAAACTAAAGCCAAATATTCCCTTTATCTATATCAATATGTATTAAACCCAAATCTGCTTTTCACGTGAGGGCTTTTCATCCTTTACCACGCAGACGCAGTGAGGCCAATGGAAAATTCCTAAGTATTTACATATATGTACAATATAGTTGTCCACAAGGGTTAAACACAGTAGCATTTAATTAATTAATAATAAGAATTATTAACAGAACGTAATCTCTGGGTTAAAAAACTGCTTGAATTAGTCATTAATGCTCTGCTGGTTTTCCTCTGCCTTTAACAGCGACAACTATTGTAAAAGTAAAGAGTTCAACTGCAATGGGGGAAATTATTTCCCACAGTTTTGGGGCTGGGTGAAAAATGATATGCTGTATCATGTAATGTGACTCTTGGCCAGGAGTTCTCTCCATTGATCTCGAAAACCCCGTGCTGCAGCCCTTCTAGGTCGTGCATCTTGATCCAATTGCTCTTCACCATCCACTGTCTCCGGGGTAGCCGCTAATTCAAGGGGTACCAGTTTATCAATAGTTGTCATACTGAGATGTCCCTTGCATTGAATTTTTACAAGTCTCAGCACCCCCTCCAAATCTGGATGTGTGGAGGTCACTTTAGCTAATGGCCACTGGGATTTTGGTTGTTCTGTTTTTACTATGATCACATCTTCTGTGTTTATAACTGACTTGTTGCTGGTAGCCTCAGCCCCATAATATCTTTCTCTTAGGCTCAAAAGATATTCTTCGCTCCAGTGTCTATTCCAGATGTCCAATACCCTTTTCAGATGTTGGTATTCCTCGTGCAGATGTTGTCCTAGTTCATTATTTCCTATTGTAGGATCATTTACTTCCGCCTGGATATCCACACAAGGCACCGGATGAAGCTTTCTGCCATGCAACATATGAGTCGGTGTCAGTGCATCAGTTGGAACGCTACTATCATCCAGATAGGTTAGTAGCCTATCATTAATCCTAGTCTCAATTTCAGTTAATGCTGTTCTCAGTTCCTCTCTGGTGATCTTATTCTGTGTAAGGGTTTCTTTAGGCAGTTCTTTACTATTCCAATCAATCGTCCTGTAAATCCATTTGGTCATGGTGCTCTTGGAGCTGCCAACTGCCAGGTACAATTTCGGATTCCCAGTGCCGACTTAACCTTAGGATCATTCAATATGTTTAAAAGTCGAGGTGCTGCTCCAACGAAATTGGTTCCATTGTCGCTTATCAGTTTGGCAGGACAAGACCTTCTAGCAGCAAATCTTCTAAATACGTTCAGGAATGTCTCTGAACTTACGTCCTCTGCCATTTCTAGATGGATTGCCCTTGTGTAGGTGTAAGTAAATAAACATATATACACCTTAGGGGGAGTTCCATCCCCCGTAACAGTTATAGCCTCTATGTAATCAACTCCAATTACCTTGAAGGGCCGACTAACATTTGCCCAATCCTTTGGTAAAGCAGGTGGTCCTGGATAGTCATATGGTCGTTGTTCATACCTTCTGCATACAATGCAACTTTTGAGATATTTCTTTATGACCCGTCTACCCTTAGGGATCCAATACCTTTCCCGGATTCAGGCCAAAGTCTGCGGCTCACCTCCGTGAAGAGTTAAATCATGGGGTTCTTTAATAATTAACTGTACAAAATAATCATTTTGGAGTAACAATATAGGGTGTCTTGTTTGGAGAGGCAAATCAGCCTTTATTATTTGGCCACGGCATCTAATTGCACCCTTTCCGTCCAAAAACTATCCTAAATATCTTATCAGCTTATTATTGTTACCAGTGTCTTGGCTTAAAAGGTCAAAAATCTTTCCATAATAATTCCTTTGTATCCTTATCAGCCAATATTCCATGGGATCAAACTCTTAAACCCCACTTTCTTATTCAAAAAATTAAGAGCTAATTTAGTAGTGTTATTAAGTTGTCTTATTGATGAGAATCTGCTAATGTCAGTTACATCTGGCTCCGGTACTACTGGATCCAAGTTTACAACACTAACCTCAGCAATACTTGTATACAGTTTCTGCTCAGGCCAATCCTTAGTGAGTAATCATTTAGGACCTTTAAACCACAAGTTATCTTCGATCAGCCTCTTTACTGTCGAACCTCTTGAGAACAGATCAGCTGGATTTTGTTTAGAGGATACATGCATAAATTTAAATTTGGACGACAGTTCTTTTATAGTCTTAACTCTATTGCGGACGAAAGGAATTTTACTGTCCTTTCCTATCCAGTAAAGACAAATCTCACTGTCAATCCATATATGAATACCCTGAAATTGAGTGTCAAAAGTAGTGGTTAAATACCTGGCCAATTTAGTTCCTACTTCTATGGAAGCCAATTCCATTTAAGGTAGGGTTCTTTCTTTAATAGGTGCAACTCTGGCTTTAGACATAATAATTATACTATCATCTCCTGTTGCACAATAAGCTACTGCTCCATATGCCTTTTGAGAAGCATCACGAAAATGTGTAAATGTGACTTCTCATTACTGTTTATCTTCATGGGAATACATATGCTTGATGTTGTTTCAAATTCTCTTCTAATTTGTTCCCATTGTTCAGCATACATATCACCTGATTCAGTGTCCCAGTCTAACTTTTCTCGCCAAACCTCTTGCACTAAACATTTGCCCCTAATAACTATAGGACTGACCAATCCTTATGGGTCAAATAACACAGAGACCAGACCTAACGGGGACCTCTTGGTGAGAGTGACGTCAGAGAACTTAATCGGCTTTAAACTTATTTTATCAGCCTCTGTATTCCAGTAGCCCAACACATTTTGAGTTTCGGGAATGTCAGTATTTGGATAGTCCTCTTGCATTCTATTCCTCCAAAGTGGTGAATTTGTATTCCAGCTCTGTAGCGGCAAATTTGCCTTCACACATTCGGAACTGGTTACTTCACAAGCCTTCAATACTTCCGTCTCTGTATCAGCAACACCTTGTTAATTATCCATGTAAAAAGCCTGCCTGTTTCTGGGCATTTGGCCCTTTCAAAATGATGCTTCAGTGTGCTGCAAAGTAGGAAAGGACTAGCACAAGAGCCAAAAAGCACCAATAGAAAACAATAAGTTTGCAATGGACTATCCTCATTTTGAGGGTCTTGAGGCCAGTGGAAATTTTTAAATTTCATATCCTCCTCTCTCAATCCTATCTGAGAAAAGGCTTACTAATGTGTGCTGTATAAGCTTAAGGTTTCTCTCTAAATCTTAGTATTACATTCCTTAACTTCTCTGTTAGTGTTGGTCCACAGTATAGGCAATCGTTCAAGCTAGCTGATCCTTTGGACGCTTTACTACTACAATTGAAAACTATCCTTTTGGGAGTGGTTACTAAATCTTTGCTTACAGCATGATGCGGTAAATAATGTCCTTCTTTATGGTTAACAGGGAATTCTACCTCCTCTACAAATTTATTCTTCAATTGAACTTTTATATTATCATGTATGGTTAGATGTTGTGGGTGTTCTCTCAACTTTATTAGAGGAGAATTTGAGTCTTCGATGCTTGGAAATTTGTTGGTAACTCCGAATGGTTTTGTTTCCATGGTAATCCTACCCAGTACTGTCCATCTTTAAATTCTACAGACTGTTTATACAAATCCAAAGTTATTTTATCTTCTGGGGTTGGATCTTCAGTGTGTATTCCTACACTGTCTAGGTCCCAAAGTCTGTGTACAGGTTCAATTTTTTTCATCCAACAAGTCATTTATCTGAGTAGGTTCTAATTCCGCACCTGTTCTAGCTGCCATCAATAACTGTGTGGGGATAACAGAGACTGAGTCTACCACCTTGGCCTCTCCTTTGTCTTTCTTTGGAAAAGGAAACTGACCCATAATAAGGTTCCCTCCTGGACTCTTGAACAACTGTACTTTATTCCTTTTCAAAGTTTTGTGTAGGAATCTTCCAATTATTTTTATGGGACCCACAGTATCTGGTTTCACATTCTGTTTTGCCAACCTTATACCTGAGCTCTGTAGATGATCAGAGGCTTCCTTAAGTCTTTTTATATAATACCTTGTTGCCATCTTATCCAGCACAGCTGCTGTTATACGGCATTTATATCTGCCAAGTTGTATTAAAGATCTAACTAAATCAAAAGTCTGTGCTTCCTTAGTTAAGAACCCTGTAATGGCGAGATTTACTTTGCCGATAATAGGTAACCTTAATTTCTCTACAGTGTCTGCAGAAATGAAGGTTTCCTGTGCACCTCTGTCAAAAAGAGTACGTGCTAATATGTTTCTGTTTTCAATCATTACCTTCACATCGGCAACTGGAACTGCAGCTGACATTGTTATTGGAGTATTCGCTTTTTGCAACTGTCATATTGACACTTGCAGTTTTAAGAACCTCATACTTCATCATCCTTGGGGATAAAACACTGTGATGATTGTCTTTTTTACATTCGAAATAAACATTCAGTTTAATTTAGCAGTCCACGGAAGTGTGTTCAGAATTTAAGCAAATCATACAACACCCTAATTCCTGAAGCCTCACTATTCTTGAAGCGTAATCAGGGTAATGTTTGCAAGATGCACTGGAATGTTGTTCACCACAAAACACACAGACCTTCCTGTCCTTTACAATAGAAATTTTACCTCCTTATTTGCATCAGTTTGTCTGTTCCTTGCCGTTATTGTTTTGTCCTCAGATTTAAAAGAGCTAAGAAAAGTACATATCTCATCTTTAGGTACAGACTTAGCCGTTCCTGGCTTAGGTTCCCAGCCAGTTGGTTAGTGGTTCTTTTCCTTATTTCAGCCTTTGGTTTATTTTCAGGAGGCTTTACTGTTCCTTGCAAATGTTTACAGAGTTGCACCAAGCCTTCCTCAATCTCCTCACAGGAGAAATTATCCTTCTGCTACCAACTATACAAAGCATCCTTAGCTCTGGGTAGAAGCTAACACAGTTCTAGAAAACACCCAATCTGCTGCCTTAACATCTTCATAAGTACCTAAAGCCTTTAAATTACAACTCATCGAAATCCGAAAAGTTTGCAAGGACTCAAAATCATGTTTAGGAATGGGTAATTCAATTAGAGCCTTCAGTAACTGGGTAATGACCTGCTCCCTGTCTTCATTATTCTGTCTAAGGATAGTTAAAGCCGCCTCATAATTATTTTCCTCCACAGATAATTCTTTTATCAACTTGTAAGGCGTCCCCTTGACCTGTCCTGACAGATATGAGAAGTTACTTACACTGGGGAGATCTGTTCTATCATGGCCTAAGTATTTAAACTGATCCCAGAAGGATTTCCAATTCTGCTCCCCATCGAACTCTGGGAGCGAAACTTGTGGTAATGCAACTTTACTTCGCTGTTCCACAACTTGTGTTTCTGCGGTAATATTAGCCAGTTAAGACTCAAACAGCTTCACTACTGTTATATATGCCTCTAATTTACCGTCAAATTTTGTAGTCTCCGACTCAAAAAGATCTTTATCATCCTTTTTCAAAATTGCTGCTTCTAAATTAACAACTGTCTTCATACTTTTTCATCTGTCCTTTAGTATATTCAAAAGACTTCTTGATTTCTCCCTTGTCTGAGGCGTTTCTTCTAATACAGTCATTTATGGCTCTCGTTACCCATCCTGCCTTACCACTGGATGATTTTTGCAACAAGGAAATAGACACTTTGACTAATTTCTAAGTTACTTAAATTATCTTAATTTTCAACTTTACAACCCCAAATTTACCTACTCAGTGTTCACTTTAGATTTTGAGGAGTGTGGAAATTGGGTTTATGGTACTAAACCTATCTCCCTGGGTTATTAAACCTCTGGAGTTATGTCATTATCCCCACACTCAGTTTCCAAAATATCCCAAAATTCCTTGAGTTCAGTACCAATTAACATCTTAGTATAACATAAGACCACCCAAAGCCTGTACAGCATAGAACTGTTCTTTCTTTAACTTTATGTAATCTATAAATTTCTGCAGAACCGCTTCTCTGCCATGGTGATTCCAGTGTATACCATCGGCTTTTAGAGTTGCTTGGAAGGGCTTTACATTGAAGTGGATAAAATCCTTTCCTTTCCTAATCCTCTGCAGCTGCCTATTCATGGCCCTGCTAATTAATTTATACGTACTGTAGCAAACTGGTGATCTATATGGTAGGTTTCTAGGCTCAAGAAGGGTTATGGTTACCGCGGATACACATGAACCTTCATTGGCACGTACCACGGCTAAAATGTTTTCCACAATTTCATAAACTTCCACATCTTCATGAATGTCGGTTCCTTCCAAGAAAAGAATAGTGCGGTCATGCTCCCAGTCTAACACGGCATTTAGCCACTCATCATCAGAAAAGGAACTTGCCTTTCCACCAGGAGCTCTGTATATACGTATTTCCACGTGCTCCACTTCTACAGAACGTGGGAGTAGGCTGTGCCTAATGAACCCGACCTTAAAACCGCTCAATGCCAGAACACACATCTGTTATCCTCACTCGGGGCACCAAAATCTATGTCAGAAATATTGAGTCACTCCTGTATCTAACGAGTGTTAATCTAACTACGAACAATGGTAAATTTATATAACTCTTGGGCGTCCTTAGGAGAATTTTCAATGTGCTACGTGAACTGGGTTTTCTAAGAGATTGAGCAAACATGGCGAGTCTCTTCCCCCCTTATAGGTTTGACAGATGCCAACTATTTATTAATTACAAGGCTGAATACAGTTAAATTGCTTCATGAAATATACAAGGTGAATCTAACTTAATTTAATATTAGTTTTAACTAAACCAAAGCCAAATGTTCCCTTTATCTATATAAGTATGTATTAAACTCACATCTGCTTTTCACGTGATGGCTTTTCATGCTTTACCACGCAAACGCATTGAGGCCAATGGAAAATTCCTAAGTATTTACATATGTACAATATAGTTGTCCACAAGGGTTAAACACAGTAGCATGTAATTTATTAATAATAAGAATTATTAACAGAACGTAATCTCTGGGTTAAAAAAACGCTTGAATTAGTCATTAATGCTCTGCTGGTTTTCCTCTGCCTTTAACAGCGACAACTATTGTAAAAGTAAAGAGCGCAACCGCTCTGGGGGAAAATATTTCTCACAGATTACTGAAAAACTTCAAAAGGATAGAGCACAGGCAAGGTTGACTGAAGCAGTTACGATCTGATACGAATCAAATTTGGTAGAAGGGTTAAAAGGTGGTCATCAACGAAGGGATTCACTTTGGAAAACAATCAGCCAAAAGTTATTGTCACAGGGCACTGTCAAATTTTTGCTCTTGTGTTTCTGTGCAAACAAAAACCACCAAAATGGTTTTCATCTGAATTCCTGTGGTTGAGGATAACTAAATGTAATGATTTGTTTTTTTAGAACAATTGGCCTAAGGTCATAATAACATGGATTGATGCAGATTAACCCTTTGAGATTCCAATGATGTGTTTTTGCATTATTTCATATCCAACCTCAGAGATTCGGATAACACGTTTATGCTATATTTTAAGATACTTTTGTAAAATATTCACCATAAATGCTTGCTCTGTGCATGACGGGCAGTAGTTTTGTAGTTTTGCATGGTTTAAACAAGATTTACATACCATTATTATCTATTTTTTTTGCAGGGGGCTAAATATTTTTCTATGGTAAATTATAAAGCTTTTGGCTTTTGCCTAACTTCAGCTTATGATTTTGATTTTTTATTTTCTTTGTTTTCCTTTTTTGAACACACTATGACAAACTACAGCTGTGCAGCTTCAAAATAACACTACAACCAGCATCCATCATGAAAAGTGTATTTACACTGATCGATCAAAGAAAAAGATCGCAAAGTGAATATGTGGCCGACTCATAAAACATGTGCATCTTTTTCCTTTTGCTTTACCGGGTAGTAAAATGCAGAAATAATCATAATCTGTATATAATTGTAAAGGCAGTTTATTGTAGTTTTGCATGGTTTAAACCAGATATATCTTTATTATTATTATTATTATTTATTTATTTATTTATTTATTTTTTGCTGAATATTTTTCTACGGCATGGTATAAAATTTTTGGTTTTTGACTAACGAACTCGTCATTTTGAATGGCTGTTTTCTCTGTTCTCCTTTTTTTTAACATACTGCAATAAAGTACAACTATTCAGCTTTGAAATATCACCAAAACGAACATTCTATCATGAAAAATGTATTTACACAGAGCAATCAAGGAAAAATGTTGCGCCGTGAAGACTCGGTCAGCGTGAGAGTGGCTTACTCGAGCACAGACATAATCTGCCCGGCCAAGAAACCTGATAGGGTTAACTTCCTCTGACAGGTCTTGTTAACCCATCGGCTGTGGTGGTTTGTTTTCTAAACCACATCCCTGGTGTGGTACAGGAATAATAGGGTGTTTACACTAGATGTTTTGATCTACTTATACATAACCAAACACGTTTAAATTTTAATGCCCCAAAACTTCAATTTATCCACTAACCTTTGAAAGAAACTCGAGGTCCATAAGCTGTCTAGGACTAGAGGGAGAGCGAGTTAAAAAGCAGGTATTTTTTGCTGTCGGCAAGCAAAGCACGGGTCACCTAAGCAGGAGCGAAGCATGGTTTCAAGCGGTCGCTGCACTACATGTGGGAAGAAGTATGGGAGGTGACTCCCGTGCTTTATAACATGATAAACACAAGTTTTTCACTTATTTTCCGTTATAAGGGCACTTGTTGCAATGTACTTTAGTATGGACGTAACCTACAGAAGCAAAATCACAAGCATTAGCCTACACTTAGCACCGAACATATTACACGAGCTTAGTAGTGACTGAGGTGACAACACAACGCCTTCCTTAAAAATTTTGCATTTTCTCACTAAATATGTAATTTATCTTAATCACTTATTACTAAAAAGTTTCTTACAAAGTACTAAGTAACAATTTAGCAGAGTTGCCATGTGGGGGTAAAACTGAAGCACGACCACGAAACATAGCTACTTATTTACTTATTTCTCTGTCACAGATTATTAGTTTTGCATTAACAAGGTCATTCTCTGTCTCTGTGAATACGTATCTTTGGTCCTATAAAACTATAACAATCCAGAATAACTTCATAGTGAGTATCACTTTCACTTTTGCTAGTATGCATTGTAAGGTAATTACACCCTCTTGATGGTGGAAGGAAAGTCCTGGAGTAGCTATTTACAGCCTTTAATTGTGGAGCACAGAGATAGTAGTTGTCCGTCTCAGAGTTAGCCCTCGACTGACTCTACATATGTTTCGAGTTGGCTGGTCAAGCCTGGGAACGCCTGATGACGTCCGCAGTTCTAGGATACAGTGGGGGCACACAGTGGGAGGGGGGATATATACATATACATAACGGGCATAATGCATACATATAACGGGAATGGTACAATACTCCCCCTGGTAGCTGAGATTGTGTCTCCTGACACTAGAGAGGAGTTATATGGGGTGGTTCATATGACTAAGGGAGGTGGAGGTGTACATGTGAGGGCCTTCCCCCTCACAACGTGAAATATATAAAGCTTGAGGAGAATATAAAACTTGAGGGCCATTTGGTTTGTGTAAGGGTAATTCCTCTCACTAATTTTTTTTTCATCATCTAATCCAGAGTTGCCCCATGAGGAGCGTAGGAGGCCGGGGCTAGGCAAGTTGATCCTGACATTTAAGATGAGAGTGACCAGCCCCGTTCATCCGAGTGGCATCACGTGAGCAATAAACACCAACTACTCCTTGGATATGAACCTGCATCGGCTCAATCCAATTGGAGTGCCTTAATTACCCAGTAAAACACTAGGCGTCGTAATCTGGTTATAGGGTTACCACCCAGCATAGTAAATGGTTTTCTGGTGTACAGGAAACCATGTGGCCTGTCACTCAGTATAGAGTCACCTGTAGACAGAAGGAAGAGGAAAAAATGAAGGAAAGAAAGACGGAGGAGGAATGGATGAAGAGAGGAAAGAGGAGGCACCCGAGAGCAGCACTTCGTTGAGTGGATGGTGAGCGCCCCCATCTACCATAACTTTAAATTTTTTATATGAAATCAGTCATTCACCCCCATTCTCTCACTTCAAGGGCAAATCATTCTTTCTTTCTGTTTCGTTTGGTTTCGTTCGTTTTGTTTATAAGGCTCCAACATGCTTGTTTGTGTCGGCCTTGTTCACCTAATGGCGGCTTTCCATGCTGCTCGATCTCTGGCAGCTTCCCTGCTCAGTCCCTTATCGCACCTCGTTTGTTGGGCAGAGGAGAAGGAATCCTGTACTGTATGTTTGGTGTGGGACAGATGGATGATCTGGAAATCTCCTCTGGGGGGAGAAAGACATCCTTTTCCTTCCTCCTTCCTCCAGCCATAGGTTCATTGTTACAGGGATCGGACGGAAGGTGTTAAGCTGTGGCGACACGAGGACATTTTCGAGCAGCACCAATCCTAAGGGCAGTAGTAGGAGCAATAAAGTTCTTGCCAAGGTGCTCACACGAGTCGTTCTGTCATGCGTGTCAGACGAATGCTTATCTTTCCCTGTAAAATTTTTCCGATACAAACGGGAGTACAGTGATGATAAACGCAGCGAGGATGTTGCTGCTGTGGCTATGTTGATGCTGATAACAGCATACAGAAGCGAAATACTACGAGAAAACATTGTTAACTCAAGTAGGTCGCCAGAAGGAGGAGTCAGAACATTTATTGTTCTCTGGTTCTTTCCGACAAGGAAAGTATATTTTCACTCGTTTGTTTGTTTCTTTAGCAGGATTACTCAAAACTAGAAGAGAGATTTGGACCAAATTTGGTGGGTAGATAGCCCATGTCCCAGGGGACAGTCGAAAACTTTTGGGACCGATGTTTGTTAGTTTGTCTGTTAGCAGGCTTACTCAAAAACTAAAGAGAATTGGACCATATTTGTAGGGTTGATAATCCATGTCCTAGGGAACAGTCTATTATTTTTTGGGACCGATCCGGATCATATTACAGATTCTGGATCCAGAAAACACATTTTGCAAAACCCTAATCAGTGATGA
>JAGKTI010013161.1:0-22800 GCA_018397915.1 Birgus latro
GACATGTGGAGAGGATGGGGGAGGATAATTGGGTACAGAGGGTGAGAGGTGTTAATATTGGGGGAGGGGTTGGGAGGGGTAGACCGAGAAAGACATGGGATGAGGTCATTAAATGTGACTTAAGGGTTAAGGGACTGAATAGGGAGGCTGCCAGAGATCGAGCAGCATGGAGAGCCGCCATTAGGTGACCAAGGCCGACACATGCAAGCATGTTGGAGCCTTCAAAAATGAGCGATGATACAAGGGTTTATATAGACAACCATAATTCTAAAGANTGGAGGAGTTTTGTTATTTGGGAGACATGTTAGGTGCCGGAGGTGGGGCTGGAGTTAGCTCGGTTGCTAGAGTGAGAAGTGGTTGGAAGAAGTTCAGGGAGCTGTTGCCTCTCCTGACATTGAGAGGACTCTCCTTACGTGCTAAGGGGTCTTTGTATGCAGCATGTGTTAGGAGTGTGATGCTGTATGGTAGTGAGACCTGGGCAGTAAAGGAAGAAGATATTCGCAGGTTCAAACGTACAGAAATGACAATGATTAGGTGGATGTGCAGTGCGTCCCTGCGTGCAAGGCCTGGGGGGGCTGGGCTTACGATAGAAGAGTTGAGAGGTAGGATGGGACTGGAGTGTATTGGTGTTGTGATGAGGAGAGGCAGGCTGAGGTGGTTTGGACATGTGGAGAGGATGGGGGAGGATAATTGGGTACAGAGGGTGAGAGGTGTTAATATTGGGGGAGGGGTTGGGAGGGGTAGACCGAGAAAGACATGGGATGAGGTCATTAAATGTGACTTAAGGGTTAAGGGACTGAATAGGGAGGCTGCCAGAGATCGAGCAGCATGGAGAGCCGCCATTAGGTGACCAAGGCCGACACATGCAAGCATGTTGGAGCCTTCAAAAATGAGCGAAATGAGCGAAGAGACGGGACCCCACGAGCGTAGCTCATTTCCTGTATATCACAATTAGGTAAATACAATTAGGTAAATACACACACACACCGCTCGCTGGCGCAGTGGTAGCGTTCTCGCTTCCCATCTGGTAGACGGGAGTTTGCTCCTCGCTCAAGTTGCGAAAAGTTTCACTGACGAAGTGGGTGGTTACTGTCCCCCTTGAGCAAGGGGATGGGTGTGTGCGTGTGTGAAGGTCACAGCCTTGCCCATAGATCGGACTATATGAGCTCTCAGCTCCCTTCCAGGAGGGTAAAAGCTGACGATCACTACCATCAAGTGATCCTGTCTGACCCGGTGAGTTACACACACACACACACACACACACACACACACACACACACACACACACACACACACACACACACACCAAAAGTTGAGTGATAACTAAATAGGTGTTATTTATGATTTTCAAGAGTTGTTTAGGGCTTTTATGATATTCTGATTTTTAGGAAGCATTTACAGTATGATAGGCTTTCCTGATGGTTGTAATTCATTGCTGTCTTGGTGGGCGTGTTAGGATATTTGTTGAGAATAATTGAGTCTGCAGGGGTAATATACCTCTTAACAAAGTGATGTGGAATTGATATTTGTTAGTTCTTGAGGTTGATTGTATAAGGAATAAGTAGAGGACTGGGTAAGCAGCAGTAGGGAGTGTATGGCTGTTTATAATCATTTCCAAGTACCCTACTGCTAAGTAGTGAATTTTTTATATCTAGACCTGTCAGTTGTATTTTTACCTCGTAATCTCAAATGTAGCTTAGACACCAAACATCAAAAATCAACATTAAGTGGTAGGTGGTGGCAACCATCATCCACTCACTTGATGTAGTGTTCCCTACTTCCTTCTCCTTTATCACTCTTTTTCTGTATCTACCCTTCTCTCTTCCTATTTCTCCCATCTTTCCTGTCACTTTTTAGTACTCCTCTTTCCCTTTCAGGTGACTGTACATTGAATGACAAGCCAAATGGTGTCCTGTAAGTCAGGAAACCATTTACATTGCTGGGTGGTAAGCATATAACCAACCCATATGTGTTCCACACATGTTAGCAAGTGGGTTGGTGGAGGGTTAGTGCTCCTCCCTGTAAAACAACCAGCTCAGTACAAATGACCACCCGTTATGGGATTATGATGCCTGGCTGTAGATAGATAGATAGATAGATTGTACTGTATTTGTTGAAAACTTGTGAAAATTTAAGGGCAGTTGGAATCAGTACAGAATTTGGATGTGCAGTGATTAAAAATAAATTTGAAAAAAATTGTATTGGATTTTTAATGAGTGATCTTGGTAGCAATCACTGAAGGAATCATATGTATCACATTTTTTTTTCAATCATAAATGGTCAAGAATGATTCATGGGACAATTTAATATCATGCTAAAAATAGGTCCTTGTTCTTATGTGTTTTTGGTGACAGGGTCTGTGTGAGAAGGGTCTTGGAGCCATGGAGACGTCCCACAAGCGTGTAATATCAGAGTTGGAGGAGCAGCACAGGCGAGAACTGGCAGCCCTGCAGGCGGAGAAGGAGCAGGCTCTGGCAGAGGAAACCCAAGCCACCCTTGCTGCTCTAGATGCCATGAGGAAGGCACACGAGGCGGAGGTCCAACGGGAGATTGCAAAGTTCAAGGAGGAGTTTGTGAGAAAAGCCGAGGGTGGTGAGGAACTGGGTGCCCTACAGCGGCAACACCAGGCAGAGGTGGAGGAGATCCGGCGTGAGATTCTGTCCATATCACAGAAGTACTCAGTCAAGTGTTTGGAGGCAGCTGGCCTGGAGGAGCGGGTGGAGACTCTGGGACGGCAACTTGCTGATGCCAACAGACTGGTGTTTGACTTGGAAGCTCGTAACAAGCAGCTGCTAGCCCACCTGTCTGCACGTGTTGCACAGCTACAAGTAAGTAGTGGGGTGAGGTACATTGTTATTCTTTCACCTTAACTTGACCCAGTTTTGTTCTTTTACTTTAACTTGGCCCAGTTTATCATCTTTTTGCAACATAAATTACATGGCTAAGTGGTAGAAAAAGACAGTGCTACAACTCTTCATTCTTTCCATTCACATTTAGCCTCATATTCTTGTGTTATTGTTTGTTACAGTTTAGAACTCAAGTTGAAGAGATGGCAATTTTAGGCCAAGGAAAAGTGAAAAGGGAATGAATGTATAGCATGGCTGAAGAGAGGGAGAATAATTTTTCCAAGCATTGGTGGTTCGGAGCAAGGCAGGATGCAGCAGATATGAAGAGATAAAACTGCCTAAGTAGTGGCAGTAGCAGTAGCAGTTGTTGTTGTTGTAGCTCCATGTTCATTGGAAATGTGAACCCAGTGGACTGCATGCTTTTAGTTAATCTGCAGTCCACCATTCTCCTTGTAGGGGATAGGGAAATAGTTGAGGAACATTTGTATAACCAGGCAGTAAAGCATCCTGGTTATATTGGCACCACCACATGAAGACACCCCACTTCAGCCCCTTAAAGACAAGATTACTCTAGATAGCATCCAACTTAAAGAAATCTAGTCAATAGTTTGATAGAGGGAGTAACATTAGTATAAAGTACTGTTTTTATTCTTTTGCTTCAGTAGTTTTTGGTATATCAACATTCAGTGAGGCCATATTACTTAGTTTTAGAAAATGAAATGTTATGGTATGAATGCTAAATGTATGAGTTTCACATTTTCCATAATTATTTAGGAAAAGGTATGCTGGTAATTTTTGTATTTTGTCTTTGTAATGGTCTCATGCTTTCTCCCCAGATTCGAAATCCAAAGGACATTTTTTTTGTCTTTGTAATGGTCGCATGCTGTGTATCTCCCCAGACTACGAGTACAAAGGACATTTTTTTGTATTTGTCTTTGTAATGGTATCACGCTGTCTTGCTCCCCAGACTGAGAGTACAAAGGATGCTGCGAGTGAGTTGAAGCTACGAGAAACGGAGTTGGCGCTGAAGCAGGAGGAAGTGGCTCGTCTCACACAGCAGCTGCAGCAGAGTCAGTCCGTGAGTATGGGCGTGGTGGGATGGGTGATAGGGAGGGGTAGGTAGGTTGGGAAAGCAGGTATGTAGATTGGTAGATGTATGGATAGATAGTAGGAAGATGGGTAGATGAGTAGTAGGTAGGGTGACTGGTAGGTAGTAAGTAGGGGGATAGTAGGTTGGTGGGTAGGTAGATAGGGAGGAAGACTGTTAGAGTAATGAAATAGTTAGAGAGGTTAGGAAATTTTCAAGCAGTAAAGAAGCTAAGATAAGAAGATTTGTTCATAAATATGTAGTAGTAGCAGTTGCCTTGGGTTATATGAAGCCAGTGGACTACAAGGGGAAACTGCCCCAGTTCTGCAGCCCACCACTGGGGGGATGGAGAGGGAGCTAAGTGATGTTTGTATAACCGGGCAGCTCCATGGCCCATTTATATCAGTGTCACCACATGACGGCATCCCTCTCCAGCACTGCATGAATAAAATAATGTGTTATGAGGTCTGTCCAAAAAGAGACAACTTTTTAAACAGCGCATGAACCAGCAGCTGTATCATGATCGCGACAGGAGCGCTGTGTCGCTGCAGCTTTGGCCTTTAGTCTAACACTAGTTGTGTCATGCCACATAAAGAGCAACATGTTTGTGTGAAATTCTGTTTCAGATTGGGAAAAACTGTTACTTTCAGAAAAATGTCATGACAGGGGATGAAACATGGCTGTACAGCTATGATGTTGAAACAGAAAGACAGTCGTCACAGTGGGTTAGAACATCGTCATCATGACCAAAAAGAGCATGCCAGAGTTGCTCAAATGTGACAGTGATGTTGATTGTCCTGTTTTTTTTTCTTTTTAAAGTTGGAAGGACGTTGTTCATCATGAGTTTGTTCCACACGTTCAGACAGTCATTTAAGATTTTTACTTGGACGGCGTTTGAGGAGGCAGTGCAAAGCAAGAGGCCTGAGGTGTGGACAAACAAAACCTGGATGCCGCATCGTGGCAGAACACCTGCTCACGTGTCATTCCATATCCCTGACTTTTTGGCAAAGCATGAGATGCCTTTTGTCATCCAGCCACCCTGCCTCTCTGGATTTGGCCTATGTGGACTTTTTTTTTGGTTACAAAGATGAAGTCCACCTTGAAAGGTTGCCAATTTCAGACGATAGAAGAGATAGAGGAAAATTCGCCAAGTGCACTAAACACATGTTCACTCATTCATGTGTATCTCAGTGACTAAGTCATGTAGCATGATGTGGCTAATGTTAAACTAAAGTTCAAGTTGCTGCTACACATCACTTCCATTGCAGTCATGATATGGCTGTTAGTTGGTGTGCTATTTGTAAAGTTTGGTTTCTTTTTGGAAAGACCTCGTATAGATGGAGAGTGGGTCAGTTGTCAGGGAGGGGAGTAAGACATACAAACTGTTAGGAAGTTGTTAAGGAAGGAAAGTACTGTATGAGAATTATGTAATGTGAAGGAAGTAGGAAAACAACAAGGATTTGAGATAAGGAAGATGGATGGGCAAATTTTGGTAGAGGAAGGAAAGCATTTAGACAGTGCATAGTGTTTGTGCATTTTTGAGTGGGATTTTGTGTTTCAGGTGGTTTCATCATCACTATTACCCAGACCCACTTAATTTTCTATATTGATATGAGGTGGGGAGATGTAGATGAAGATTTATGTCCATTCAGAGATGTGAATCAAGGGAAACTGAGAGCACTTTATAATCTTCCTCTCTCCTGTGACATGGGAAGTATGAGGCTGCTTGCATCTCAAGTGCTGTGTGGAGTTCATCACAGCCCTTTGTCAGTGTATCTTGTATTAAGCCAAGACTAGTTTTAGAATAACTGTTGGAAAGATTTAATGACAAAATTTGTAGAACATGATATTACCATGTTCTGTGCACTACAAAGGCAAGTAAATATACATTCCTTCTGTCATGTACACATCACACATTTGTATGTTAGGCTTTAGTATTCAGGTACATTTTTAGAAGGGATGTAGATATGGTTCATGGCCTGCATAGAGAATACAGTATTTAGTCCAAATTAGTTACTAGTTAGATGCTTTTCAGTATTGCCTGTATTTTTTTCCCCATAAGTTTTATCTGTCTAGTCTAGTGCTTCATTTGCTGTTGATGTCTTTGTCCCCAGTCCACTTGCATTGTGTGTTGTTTGTGGGAAAGTTGTTCACTTTCTAATTTCAGTGTTTTATTGTCTGCTTTTGCTTCTTCTATTTGCTGCTTGAGTTTTTGGGTGTGTTGGTTTAGAAAACATGTTTTTTGTGAGTAATATTGTGTGAGTTTTTACCATATTCTTTGATAACTAGAACTTGCTTAGGTGTTTACTCTTGACATCCTTGTCATTGTTGTGTACTACTTCTTTGCCTTAATGTGAAGTTAGAATGTGCTGTGTTGTGTTGTGTGTGTATGCTATTGTGTGTGAGAGAGGGAGAGAGAGAGAGTTTGGTTTTATTTGTGCTTAGTTATCTTTCTCAACCAAAATTCATTTGAATGTGTATCAGTTTGCATGGCCAGTTGTCATTAGGAATGGTAAGAGTCAGTGTGAGCTCATTGTCACTGATTATCTCGATCAGTCAGTTACTATTTTCATTTTTTTTGTGGACGGGAGGGAGTTAGGGGTGTAATTTGCTTGATCTGTGATGTATTCATCAGGTAGTGATATGCAGGTATTTCAGTTGATGTTTTGTCTTCTGTGATGGCTTTCAGCATACTCTCGACAGCTACAGTTCTTGGTCAGCAGAGAAATTGTTGCTGTTTGTCTTTATTGCCATGGCATCTGAAAAATTGTTGCCACGATGAGTACCAGTTCACCGACTTTTAACTATCTGCTGGTGATGAGCACCAGATAATGCCCAGAACATAGTAAATCAATAACTTAACTCTCTAATGTGCCACATATCCTCCCTCCATCCTATAAGGTGTCGTTTCCCCCACTACCCTGTTAATCAACCCTTCTTTGCCTAATTGACCCCTAACACTGCTCACCTAACTCACCTTCCAAAAACAACATTACTATTACTCAAAACCATCCTTGCCGCACATTAACAACCCACACCATCCTTTACATTAAATAACCCTGCTGGTCCCTTCTCCCTCCTAAATCATCCATCCATCCTGATCATGACCCCCCCACTGCCCCACCCCACAGCATGAGACAGATCTTGGTGAGCTGTGTCGACAGCTTGGCCACTTCCTGAAGGCTGAGCGTCAGCTGCGCACAGATGAGGTGGCAGCACTCAGGGACAAGCTAGAGGCCATCATTCTCACAGCTGCTGCCATGCAAGGTAATGCTCACCCAGGAGATGGCTTGTCCTTGCTGACATATGCCGGGTGACATTCATCAAGATGACAAATTCTACATACCACAGTATTGCCGAACACCAATAGTGTCTTATGACACCTCAAATGGCACTGTATTTTGCACTGGTTGTTAACTCTAATGGGGTATGTTGGTTGACACTGGTTACTTTGCACAAGATATCAATAATCACCTAGCTACTTCGCACAGGATAAGATGTATCCATAATTACTTGGTTACTCTTCACAAGATAATCTATAAATACCTGGTTACCTTGCACAAGATAATCTGCAATGACCTACCCAGCCTTTTATTGTACACTGAAGGAAGAAGAAGTGTATGATGGCAGCATGGGTGGGCAGGAGCACTGGGTAGCATGTGGGCTAACTCTGTGGTGTAGTGGGGAGGCTGCTGCATGCTTCTATCATTATGCGGAGTTTGGCATCAGTCTTACTATTCTTCTTACAACCTTTATTTTCATCTCTGTCACAGTTCATAGTGGAAAAAGGGATACTTATATCTTGTGCACTATTTTCTCTACTTTACGTACTCTAGCTTCTATTACTTTTGAGGTAATTTTATAATAAAGTGAAAATAACTTGGGAACCATTGCATTGCCACATTATCATAAACACTGGTAAACAAGACATACTAATTTTTGCTTCCATTGCTGTCTATTTACTTATTGGGAATTATTAATGATATTTGGTTGAGCCTGTCTGAACTTGTTTTCTCTGTCTTGATTGGGATGGATGATTGCAGGCTGTGATGTTTGTGCATGTGTGTGTGTGTGTTTGTGTGTGTGTGTGTTTTGTCTTTCTCAGTGTATTTGTATAGAGTGATTTTTTTTTTTCAAGATATGACTGAGTTCTTGTCTTGTCTGTCTCATCAATGTGTGTTTGCTTTTGTTCTTGATTTTTATGTTCACTATTGTTGTGAATCATTTTCTTCTGTATGTACATAATATTGATGACTTTATTTATATTATGGTTTGTATTTTGTATCTCATTGTATTGCATGTACTGTGAATGATCCTGCTGAAATTGTAATGTGAGTACAGGCGGCCCTCCACATTCATGGAATCAACTTTCGTGGGTGCAGATTTGCAGATTGCCCCTCCGTGGAGCTAAGACTGAAATTAATGGGTATGATTGTAAGAAGTTGGGGTAAATATGTAGCTGATTTGCCCAGGCCATCAACTATTTGTGATATTTTATGCACTTTCAGGTCCCACATATGGTTTATTAGGTACAGTATGTGCACACTTGCTCACAAGAGGTGATTTGCAGCTGTAGAGGCATTTACAGGAGGGCACACCAAACATTTAAACATTTGCAGAAAATCCACATTCGTGGGGTTTGTGTCCCCTAACCCCCACAAATGTGGAGGGCCGTCTGTACATTATGTAGAGAATGTTACTTTCCTCGGTTACTGAAGTGTCATATGTTGTAAATGATACCCACATTTTGAAATTGTATTTATTAAGGGTAGAGCAGTTGTGGCCTGAGTTGGACCTTCTTCAGGTGTGATGATGATTTTAGTTCTGTCTCACAAATAGACAATTTCAGTTTGTCGGTGTAACTGCATCCAGGTAATTTGGAAAAATCTAGACTTAAAGCCTCTTGGTTTGCAAAAAGACCTGTGCTACTTAAGTGCACTACATTCAAGTGTATGCATTCACTCTCAAGACCAACCTAATCCATACAAAACACCATACATAGCATGTGGTACAGGCTACTATGGGTACTTTATTACTCTCTCAGTATCTTGTGAGGAGAGTAAGAGCAACTGTTGGATTTCTTATTTTGTGTGTATACTGTATGTTATTTTCTCTGCAGTATTGATTTATCATTGACTTTTCAGCTTGTAGTTTAATTTGGTATGTGAAGTAGTGTGAGATATTTTTGAATGACAGTAGGTCTGTAAGCTGTATTCTTATTGAGTCAGAAGTCACTAACACCTCTTTCTTAGCAATTTATTTTGCATTCCTTTTCTTCTTTTATGCATCTGTGTTATGTTTATTTTCTTTAATATTCATATGAATGTGTAAATATTTGAAAATAATATTAACTTGCCACATACAGCAACAAAAAGGTAAGAAGAGGTGCTATAGAGCCTCTTGCAGGAATATATGCTGTAATAAATAAGTAAGGAAGAGGTGATGTAGAGCCTTGAAAGTAGACAAGAATATTGTTTGTGAGCCGTATGCAGAAATATACAAGTAAGTAAGAAGTAGTACAAAGCCGTGTATAAACATGTAAGGAAGAGGTGCTAGAGAGTTGGCTAAATTAAATATGATCTGGCTGTGTGTGTGTGGTATTGATGTGTGTTTTGCTGGTGTGATACAGAGCAGCGTGGTGGGTGTCGTGGGGAGGCAGCAGCGGGTGGCACAGAGCAGCAGCAGACACCCACCAGGCCAGTTCTCCGCAGACCCGTAATTACCTCAAGGAACAAGGGTCAGTACATAAACGTTAACTGATTTAGTGCTGGAGAGAGAGATGCATTCCTTTCATAGCATTGATATAACCAGGTGGCTCTGCTGCTTGGTTATACAATACGGACGTTCTTCTACTCTCTCACTACCCTCTGAAAGGAGGATGGTGGACTGTAGAAGGAGAGAAACTTCTGCTTGCCTATTCACAATAAAACTGAAAGATTTTTGCCACAATGAAGGAGTTAAGATTAAATACTGTACTTAGACTTATTAAGATACCTAATGATCTAGTAATAAAATACACTTGTAGTAATGGCATTGACTTGTGAAAACTTTATAGTGTTTGTATCTTCCAAAGGTGAGTAGTTGTTTTTTTAATTATTATTTTGATTAATTTTTATTTATTATTTATTATTTATTCTACCAGGAGTGTAAGTAAGTGAGTTCCAGGGACCTACACATAGAAGTGGCAACATTTCCTTATTTCCACTCCTTAGCTACTTTATTTTGAGGCTGTGTGCAGGCAAAACTCTGCTATAATTGTATTGGCTCTAAGTATGCAATTGCTCAACTCATAATTAAGGAGTTATGAACACTAAAACACTAATTTGTGACTAGTGAGAATCCACTGAGTGACAACATGAGGTAATGTAGCAGCATCATGATTTTGGAATAACTAAATAAAGCCACATTGAAGGAAGAGTACCAATTCGTTTTTTTTTTTTTTTTTTTTTTTTTTTATGTGTCTGACTCTGGGCATAGGCTTTACAGCCTACTATCAAGGCCCAGCAGTCCTCCTACATACCATACACCTCTACATGTCTAGTTTACACACTTGTCCAAAATTTTAATAACAGTTTGTTTATGATAACCTACCCGAGATTTTGACTCTTTTGTATTACCAGCATATTACCTACAGCACAGTGGTAGAATAAGACATGTATAATTTTACATCCTTTTGTGTAGCACTTATTCATTACTAGCACTGTATTCTAGTGTTATTCTTTATGTAACAGTTCAGCCTTCAAGCTAGAGAGATGGGAGTTTTAGGCCAAGTTCAAGTGGACTGAGAACAGATTGTGTGTGTGTGTATTTTGACCATCCCTGTCTTGATTCCAGAGCTGATGCGATCACCCAGTTGCCCACGACTCTCTGGTGTCTCGTCTTTTTTATCGGTTGGCCCGTCGGAAGTGGGGGGGACGGGACAGCCTCAAACAATCCCACCCCCACACCCGACCACCCCAGACCTCCCGTCCCCCTTGACCGGGATGGTTGCCAATCGCAAGAAGGTGTTCGAGACTCACAGGACGTCATTCACCGAGTCCGTGTAGACAAAGTACCGGCTGAAAGAGAAGCCATGAAAGATCCTCGACCCTCTTTGGAGCACATCTCAGAGGCTCCAGAATATGATGAAACTGAGCATAAAAATAGACCCTCAGCTGTATTATCTAAAGACGGAAAGCAAGGAAACCGTAAAATGGCTGGAAAGAAATCCGTATCAGGAGAGACAGTTAGTAATAGATTGGCTTCTAAACAGTGTCCCTCATCAACACAACTCCTCACTCGACGGAACACAGTAGCAAAGTGTACTGGGGTTGAAGATGATCTGCGAAGCTGTGTAGCATGGCGGAGGAATAGTGTAGGCAACCAGGTTATTTGGGAAGAGGAGGTAAGAGGTACAGATGCTGCCACGGATCTTGAATTTTCTGCACTCATGAAACGGGTGAGTGAGCTTAGACGAGGGGAGCGCGATGTGAAGGAAGGAAGGAATAAAGACGGGGGAAGTCAGAGTCCAAGAGAAGAAGTAAATGCCAGAAGACGTAAAGAAAGAGAGGTAAGCCCATGTCCTCCCCTAATCCGAGAGTCATCCTCCAGAAAATCCCTTCCTGCCAATGCCCTCAGGTCCTACATGCGAGGGACCAGATCTTCTGTTCTTAAGACCCGCGATGGCAGCACCTGTGATATTGAACCACCACCCACCACAACCGCCACAGCCATGAGACAAAACAGACTGCATGATGGTGCCAAGAGTCCCTCAAAGGTAGAACAGAGTCCTACCGGTGCCATTAACACCATCGGGAGACGTAAGAAGTTGGTTAATGTCAAGCCAAGCATTCCTCCGGTTTTACTAAAGCGTATCAGTGGTGCAGCAAAGAGTGGAGAAGGGATGTCAGCAGCACCAAGCAGCATGAAAGAGACCACTGGTGAGAAGAGTCAATCCAAGGATGCAGTGAAAGATAAAGCCGTAGACACCAACACTGAAAGTGGCGGTGGAAGTGATGAGAGAGGGAATGGTAGTAGAGGCCTCGTGTCACCATCACAGCTCAAGGTCAGCAGCCAGTGTTGTCATGAGGATTGTTCCAGCTGCCATTTGGTTGACCTCTGGTTTACCATTTGGCATCTTGAAGTCAATAAAAAGTGAATTCATTCTGTTTCAGGGATCTGATATTTTGTAGATGACCAGTTGAGATTTTTCACATTACCAGTAATAGCTTGAGCACTGTTCATTTCAGTTGCCAGAGGAGATTAAAATAATTTTTTCTTGGACCTCTTCTGCTTTAATCTGTCCAGCAGTCAGTGCAAACAAAGAGATAGGCTTTAATATGTACATGACCTTGACTCAGAACCAAACATAGAGCTAGACATACATACAGTACTGTATATATGTCAGACATCAGACAAATACTGCTGTAGTATAGACATGATATCCTCTAAGCATCAGACTTCAGATTCTTATAGAGTGTAGGAATGCTTTACTGCACAGGTGTCCAATCCTGACCACTGTAATCCAAAAAAATACCACTGGAGAGGTGATGACGCTGGCTGGCTTGCATCGTATAGTCAGATACAGCTGTAGCATACTAGATCTGCATACCAGTACAGAAACTCAGAGAAGTACAATTTGCGCAAAGTAATAGCCTAACCCTCGGATCTGCCAAGCCAGGTGTATAATCTCCACATATTTATTTCTAAGCCACCAGGAAAAGGGTACAGCCAGTCTTCACTTAGAGTCTAGAGTGTGTACAAGCAAAGTAGTATTCTAAGTGAGACATGCTTCTGGTTTATAAGAGATGGGTTTAAGGCACATACAGCACTTACTTCTGACTTCATTGTAACTTGATATTAAATCGTGGGTGTCTGTATGTAAAGAGCAAGTGTTAACCCCTTTAGTCTGATAATAGACCTTTTGTTTTGTTCTTGTTGCAACTTGGTCAGTTTGGTTTATTTTTAGTCCTGAGGTGGGAATGATGATGAAAAAATACAGTATATTGTGGCGGGTTAATTCACCACCAACAGTGGAATTGCTTTAACTGGGGACATTATTCTGTAAGTCCTTGTTATAACCTGTGTTTTTTCTCTCTCTCTCTCTATTAAATCTACAGAAATTATAGAAAAATTGCCTACTAAAGGTTCAGTGTTACCTTTAAAAGAGATCTGATAGTTTTCCCAAATTTACAGTACCAGTTGTATGGAAAAAGTTGTAATATTTTGAAGTTCATCTCTGACCTAACAGTGAAAACTGACGGTACCCTTTGGATGACATACTAAGCACTGTATCATGCTAGTTCACTGAGGTATACCAGAGTAGCCGATCACTTGTATATGTGCTGTATAATTGTACATGTTCAGTGCTGTTACATAGAAGTTTTTTTTATATTAAGCTAACATGTAATATACCCACCTAATAGTAAATGTAGGAGTAAACTAAGTGCATATGGGAAGAGACGAGGTAAGAGATAAGAGCCAGGCATAGAGATTATCCTTCTTTACTATGGTGATGTCTGTCAATTTTATTCTTGCAGGGGCTACTGTAATGGAGATTGTTTTCAACCCATTTCACTATGAGAGCTCTTTCTTAAATTGAATAGATGGTAGTTACAACCCCAAGTTCATCTGAATTTGAACCCAGTGGACTACAGGCTGAAGTTGTGACTCTCCTACAGCCCACCACCTACTTTTCAGGGTAGGGATGAAGCTGAGGGAGGTCTGTATAGGCAACTATGCCACGTGGTTATATCAGTGCCACAACTTGAAGGCATCCCTAATTTAAGTATCCATCTGGTGGTAGCAATAATAAGATAAATAGGCGATCTTACTGGAGGATTTAATTCCTTCGTTCTAAGTGTCTTATTTATATTATTCTTGCTATCTCTAGACACTTTTATTTAGCATCCAATAGACTTTAAAATCTGGAGGGGTTGCAAACTTTATCAATCCCTTCACTACCAGGGGCTCTTCAAAGCTGAATATAATCATGTGGTACCAGCAAGAATTACAAGAAGACATTATCGTAGTGCAGGAGTTTAAGAAGCATGGTAGGTAGGATGGAGAGAGATGAAGTAACGCTGGAGCAAGGATGGATGAGCAGCGAAGCAAGGAGAGAAGGTAGGAAGCAATGCCTAACTTCACTTGTTAATTTTAATAGCACTGACCAGAGATTACTACCCCAGTAACACATATTTAGGATATTTGAACACAGAACAAATAGGTTTTAATGACTTCCAAGCCTTTTATTATTTCTCAGTATTTTGATGCATATTTTTTTCCCTTTGTGGATCCCTTGTCTATACCTATAATCTTTTCAACTCCTTCAGTACAAGGATGTCTTTTATAATCTTTTCTTGCTATCTCCAGACGATTTTCTGCTCATGAGAGATTTTTCAAATTGGAGGGATTAGATATAATCTTCAATAAACCCTTCAGAACACAAGATCTTCTTAGATTCAGCTTAATTGTGTATGAGAAGGGAGAAGAATATGAATAAGATGTAATAATTGTGAAATGGCTAACACTCCTTATCATTACATTCATTTTTATTTTTTCTACCCTGTGAGGATTTTGTTTAAATCAGGAAAGCCTTCTAGTACAGTGTTCAGTAGTAGTACCTGTAATAGTAACAGCAACCCCAGGCTCATCTCAGTGCAAGCCCAGTGGACTGCAGGCTAAAGTTACCTTCCTTCTGTAAACAACTATCTTCCTCTTGAGGGATAGGGAGGGAACTGAGGGTTGTTTGTTTTAACCAGGCAGCAGAGCCAACTAGTAATATTAGTGCCACCACATGAAGGAACCCTCATTAACACCAAGTACAGTATTCAAAATGATTACTGAAGGCTATATGTAACTTCTCCATTTTGAAAAGTCTGAGCTGAAGGAAGGTGTCAGGAAGTGAGAAGAAGCTAGACATTCTCGTTCTGAAGTAGCTAATGGACAGTTTGTGGAAAGTATGGGTATTTATTGCTTGTGGTTTATTTATTTGGCTCGTTTGGGGCCCCGATCAAAATGTTGTTGATGGGAGTGAATCTGTAGTTATGATGTGGTTTTTGGTATCGGTGTTTCTGTGGCCATGAAGAATTTTTTTGTTGGGTGTTTTTAGAAGTCTTATTTATTATTATTATTATTACTATTATTATTACTGTATTATTATCATCATTATTATTTCTTGCCCCAACCTTAGGTGAGAAAAAAAGATGTCTGAATTATTATTATTATTATTATTAGATATTATTGTTACTGTTATTAATTGTATGTTTGTTAATTATTCGTATCATATGGTATCAATATTTTTATTTGATATTTGGTTATATAAGTAGTTTTAAATGAGAAATCTCAGTAATTCTATTATTACATTTATATTAATTTAATTCTATAACCATCTATATTGGTACATTATTACTATACAGTAATTCTTTGTTTACCCCTTCTCTGTGTCTTTTTAAATTGTATTTTTGCTTTTTTGAGACATTTTTATTCAGCTTATGAGACATTTTGAACTAGATGGGTTAGACATTAATTCCATCAGTGTTAGAAGTCTCTTACGTTGAATAAAATGATCTGATAGTAACAAGTATATGATTTAAAGAGTCATTATGTTATTGAAGGTGTTAATTATACTGATTATTAACAATCTTGTGATTATCAATGCTGTTATTCTGTTGCTTACTAAACCCCTGGCTGCCCCGCCCTCTGTATATGTCCTGTACAGACCCACACTGTAGGTTATCAAAGGTTTATCAATGACAAATGTGTCTATATATTTTAAATAAATAATTGAATTGATGATCATTTATTCTTACTATTAGTTATGTTATAGTAATGATGGAAAGTTTAATTACCTCATACAGTATTACTTGTTTATTTGGCGGTAGTAGGTGGGGGTGCCCATCATCCACTCACTCGATGTACTGTTGCTTTCATGTGAATCTACATTGAGTGACAAGCCTAATGGTTTCCTGTAACCCAGGAAGCCATTTACAATGCTGGGTGGTAACCATATAACCAAGTAATGGGGTACAAATCAGTATTCAATATGGAGAGATAGCAATTTTATGCCAAGTTAAAATAAAGTGATTATAGTATAGCATGAAACATCTGTTGTGTCACTCTTTTGTTTACAAGCCAAGAATGGCCAGTGGTACAGTGTTGAGACACAGAACTTCATAACTACGACTTGATATTTCCTGAGTCCCGTAGGGCGCGTAGCACACATTATGGCTGGGGTGAACCTGGAGAAATACAAGACTTTTAATTACATCCTCTTGCCATTGAAATGATGCAGTGTTACCCTGTTAATATGATGACTATTCTATGTTCTATTCATGCTATTTAAAAATGATTATGTTCAGTTTAACTGACTCCCCTAACAGTACAAGGGTTAATGAAGGCTATATTTAAGCTGTCTAGTTTGAAAAGTCTCCTGATCAGGATGAAATTGTGAGAAAATTAAAAAAATTATAAACAGTGTAAAAAAAAAAAAAAAGTCAGTGTTTTGAAGGGGTTAATTTTTCTGACCTCATGTGAAAACCACACTTCTAGCCTGTTTGATCTCCCAGGCCCTGCAGTCCTACATACCTAAGATAGCAGCACACCTTCACATGTTACCTCTCAGACACTATTACCAGCCCATCTGTATAGAGATGGGTGTGATGGCATTGGTGGCAGTGTTTTTATATCAGGTTGGTGGGTCATGTGGAAGAACAGTGAAGACTGTTTTAATGAAACTGTTATCTCTGAAATGCTCCTTGCTTCATCCTGGGTTGTTCCTTTGATTTTATGATCTGCAGTTCAGCTCCTTAACCAAATCTGTAACACTTCATATGAAGTCTCATGCAAAACTGGACCTTCCCCTCAGAGGGAGAGTGGTAACTGGAATTAACCCCTCCCCGTGCTGGCTGAGTACAAGTTGGAAAAGGGTGTCTGTAGTAAGACAGTGCTTGTACTGGTTATATTTGTGTCTATCAGTTTGTATATATGTTAGTATGATCCAATAGGGTGCAGCATTAAGCATATGAAAAGATATACTGTACAGTACTACCAGTGTCCACTCTCAGGTTCATTCATTCATTCATCATCTAACCCTATGCTGCCCCATGAGGAGCACAGAAGCCTGAGCCTAGGCATGTTGGCCCTAATATTTAAGATGAGAGTGACCATCCTCACTCATCCCTGAGTAGCATTATGTGTGCAATAAACCCCAACCATCCACTGGATATAAACCCACACTGGCTCAATCCAACTGGAGTGCCCACTAACCACCAGGTGCAATAATCTGGTAATATGGTTACCACCCAACGTAGTAAATGGTTTCCTGGTGTACAGGAAACCATTTGGCTTGTCACTGAGTGTAGAGTCACCCACAGACAGAAGGAAGAGGAAAGAATGGAGGAAGGGAAGATAGAGAAAGAAAGAAGGACGGAAGAGAGAAAAGGGCAGGCACCTAAGAGCAGCACTATATTGAGTGAGTGGATGGTAAGCATGCCCACCTAATAGTTTGGAACTTAGAGTATATGCAGGTCATGAGATAGAGTCAGTATCAGAAGGAGTTATACTTAAAACTGCATTAACTGACAGAAGATCCTAAGTCTTCTCCCAGAATGCATGAAAAAACTTTTAAAAATGCTTACTTTCCCACCAAGATACATTCTACCATGTCTGAATCTTCCAATGTAAAGTTTTTCCCCAGTCTCTGAAAGTCCTCCTTGCAGTGCGCCACGAGGAACCTGCCCATTTCTTGCCTGCTGCCACACCACATCTACATTCCCAGGGTTGCTCAGCACCTTTATGGACAGCAGAAATACATGTACAGTCAAATACAAAACTTCATTCTCCTCTCCTGCCTCTTTCTTTCACTGTTGGGTACAAAGGGGCTTGACTGAGACACTGTTGACGAAGGTGCATCATCACTCTCAGATTGGGAAGGTGTGAGGTGTAAACTTTGAAAACAGAGCTGTGAGAGGCAGATTGAAAAAGGCCTAGGAGAAGGCCATAGAGTATGGCCTCAGGGTCAAGCAGTGTGGAGACCCGCTATTAGATTACCAAAACTTACGAAGGCAAGCATGTTGATGCCTTTATAAATGCAATGACTGGATGATAATATGTACCTCTGTCCACTATGTCATACTCAATGCATCAATGAATCTACCAGTGAAAGAGAGGGAAGAAGGATAAACTTTAGTATTTGATAAGGAATTTCATCAGTAACCATCTGATCAATACTGCACTCTTAACTGATCTGGAATTGATCAACTCAGCATTTTGAATTTTACTTGGTTCTTCCTACTCCAACGAATGTTAAAGGATAACACAGACACTATGATTTTATTAATGCTACTGATACTCGAAGATGAATTTTATGTTCAACTGAGTGAAGCACCAAAGCCTCAAAGAATTAATCCTACAAAGAAAGAGAGATCTGAGCCACTCTAGGTCATAGGGCATTGATATAACTAGTGGCTGTCAATAATGGTTCAAAGTGTATCCTTTATGTACTCAGCTAATAGGATGTATGATGGTACTGTATTAAGTAGATGGAATAACTCCTTCCTGGAAGCATCTTAGTAGTTTGGTATTATATTTGATTTTGAATGCTAATCCTCATTTTTTTCTAAAAGCTGGCAGAAATGGGGGGTTGTATTAAATATACCTACAACATGTTCCTATGACAATGCATTGTAATCAGAGTGATGAAAGAAATAACACCTGCCATTTTATAGTGCTTGGTGGATAAGTGAATCATCAATAATGCTACTAACTGTTTTGACACTGATGACAGGATGGGATCAATAAGGACAAAGGATGCTTACTTGATCTCTTTGTTGAGTCAGCCCCTGCGAATGTTAGGCATGTATCTTACAGAACTATAAACCATCAAGTGAATTCACCTGGACGTACTCACATAGTACTCAGTCTTAGCAATGGCCTGGCTACCCCAGGGTATGAGGCAGGTGGTGTTTCCTGGTGTGATCGTTCCTGGGATTAGGCCACCATTGTGCCGCGCTGCTACCACTATAGAGTTTCCATCCTGCACTTGAGCCCGTGCAGACCTCCTTCCACACCGAATGTCTCTATAATTTGGCCCATCTGAACTAACCTTGACTGGTGAGGGGCAGATTGACCCTGATTTGCAGGCAACCATCTTGATCCCTGCAGTTGTTTCAGTGTCTTAAAAACATCTCCATCAAGCAGGAAATATCAGATGGTATGAAATATAATTTTTTTTTGTGTTGTAGAAGGCAACCAAAATGGATGGATAAAGGAGGGCTACATTCTTGTTCTTATAGAGTTTTACATGATATGGAAGAAATGAAGCATGTTTTGACTGGTGCACAGAACAAATGTAAATACAGTAATGCACTGAAAGCAAGGACAAACAACACATTACATGGTGGTGAAGATTTTACTAAATAAGCAAGAATAATTTTCCCCCCCATTGTAGGGGTTACCAACAAAGAAGAGGAACAAATAGGTCATGAGAAGAAATGGCTAAACAGCTGAGAGATTCAAGTGTGACAAGTTAGGTGGGCGAGTGACAGAAGATGGCGTAGTACCAGTTTTAACTGTGATGCTAGCCTTGAGGGGGCTTGGTCTTTCACTTTCCAGTCCCACTTTCTCTCTTACTATTATGTCTGGTTGATAGGTGCAGAAAGAATGATGCCATTCGTAAGCTTCATTATTTGTAGTACATAATCCTAAGTACATGGTACCATCCAGCTCCCCATACTGTATTCAAGATTGTTCAAGGATGCCACTCCAGTCGTGCTGGTTGGTCTTGGTGGCAGCACCTTCATCAAACTTGGCATCACATCTGCCAGGATGCCCCAGTTTCCTTGGGCAGCTCATCCTCATGCATCTCTTCCATCTCCTTCAGGCACACATGAAAAGATAAGAATCTCACATAGGGTTCTCCTGTCCTCATCAAATCAAGGGTAAAGTGGACATTGTGGCAATGTGGTTTGTATGGTTCTTATGTTGTCAGGCACCATGTGTGGCTGAACAGGGTACCAGTATGTCTCAACTGCTGGTAAGGCTTGTAACTCCTGCTGTTTGAAGTAGGAGTCAGGAAAAGAAACAATTTTGTCCAAGAACATGGGTTCTTCCAGTGGCCAGGACCATGGAAGGCTTCTTGGCATATGGTTTCATTGGCATGGTCACTGACGTCGTTAAGGCTGTGAGAAGTACAGTACGTCCACCACACACCTGTATTCTGTCAGGTTCAGGTCCCTGTATGTGTCTCGGTGTCTGGTCTGGCAGAGGGTAGGAAGGCCCAGGAAGGATGGCTGCTCATTTGTACTGCACAGTCCCCCTTCTCAGAAACAGCCTCAAACTCAAATGCCATGGTAAAAGCATGGTTAAGTGGACTGTGGTTTTCATGGCTACACTTTCAGCCCCAGATTATTGTTTGAGGATTGGAAGTTTGTTATTCTCTTCAACATGTAACCCCCTGAAACCCCTGCAAATATTCAGGCTCAGCTGGAGACAAGGGAGAGAAAATACTACCTGATTATACCTTGAGTGTCATAGGAGGCAACTAAAAGGATCTGCAGTGAGTTAGTGTCCCACTCTGTAAAAGACACCTACTGTAAATACTCTTACCTTGGCCTAAATTTGCCATACCTCCCTGCTCAGGTGTAATAATGGATTAACACTAAAATATGGTGCTAGTCATGAGGAAGTGCCATGAAAAGAATGTAGAGCCACAGCATTGTCTTCTGCCACTGAGTGAAGTGAAATGATCTGCAAAAAATGTGCAAGACTCTGGGTCATGTTAAGGTGAAACGAGTCTAGTTCGACATTTGTAGCGGGCAGGGTTTATTATTCCAGATATCCTTTGGAAAAAAAAAAAAAAAGGTATACATGAGGAGTGGAAAGAGTGAAAGGGAGTTAACTGAGCCACAAAAGTTGATGCTTATGGACTGGGTTGATGAACAAAGGGGGATGCGTGCTTGATTAGAGTTTATATGGGAACAGGGAGTGACTTATATGACCATTATGTAGTAATATCAGGTATAAGGGTGCTAAAGTGATTGGTGAATAGATTTAAAGGAAGACAGGAGGAAGCATGTGTTGCTAAGTTGCAGGAGGAGGGGAAATGAAGTACTCAGGGGACGTGGAGAATCAACTGGATGGGTATAATTTAGCATAGATGAGGTTAAAGTGTAAAATGTTTAAGAGAGAGAGAGAGAGAGAGAGAGAGAGAACTGGGCTAATTAAATAAAATAATGAGGAGCTACATTAAGTTGTAAAAAAAAAAAAAGTCACGGAACTGAAGGTGATATTCTAAAGAATATTTGTGAATACGGCACTGAACTGGACGCGTTCAGACCCACCAACACTTCACTCTAATCTTTACATTTTTGTGTTGCTCGATAATTACAGTAAAATAAAAAAAACTTATTGACACTTGCACACGCAGCACAACTTTCTACTGTTTTATTGCTTATGCCAGTTTGTTTCATGTGACGGAGGGGGGTGGGTGCGACAACTTGACGTCTGCGTGAAATTCGTGGTGTATTAGTTCTGAGGTAAGACTGAGTCTCCTTGGTATAGTCACTTTATCTTCATATGACGGAACAAGGCCACTCAGCTAAAATCTTACGTCTGGTTACATGAAATTCAATGAGCTTGAGTTATAGGAATGACTCCTTGGTTACAAATCAAATTTATCCTCCGGTCAGACCCCACCTGGCCGTCAACCGAGCTGAAAAGGGTTTGTGATATTTGTCAGGTTAGGATAAATGCACAGTGAGTGTCTGTGAAAGAGGTACTGGAACCAGAACAGGTTTGCGAGGTAAAGTTAAGAGTCTGTTTAGGGTAGAATCTGTTTACTTTAACTAAGTTAAGCCTACTTGAATGCCGAACCTTAACAGATTAACACAAGAATATGTTACTAGTCATGAAGAACTTCTGTGGAACAGATGTTGAACCGTGGTACTGTTTTTCTAAGTCTACTAATGCCACTGAGCCACGTGACTTATTTGGCAAAAGGATGAAAATCTCCGCATAGTAAAAACTAATGAACTAGGTGTTTGTACAGTTAATATTAGTCCTGATAGAGGAGCTGGTATGGTTATAGGGGTTAGCATGGGCTGCATGAGGTTGTCAGGGGGAGGAATTAGCCCACTCCTGATGATAATATAGTGAGCACTTACCTGCCATGTTGGTTGTCCTGTGTGCACAGAATTACTGATTGAACATTGCTGATATCTTCCACTCCTCTCCTCCCACCTCCTCCCCTCATCACACTACCCCCTCCTTTCCTCTCCCCTAACTCCCCCCTTCCTCTTATCTCTTTCCCACCCTCTCGAAGTCATGACTCCCTCCCCCCTTCCTTTACAGCTTATCTTCCGCGGATACCCGCTTCCTAGTCTGTTGTTTCTAATGTTTTACTCTAATTTTAAGTTATTATTGAACAGAATCTATTTTATTGCCACATTTTTTATCACTTGTTTTTTTTCATACGTGTGGTTCATTCCGTGCTGCAAGGGATCGGAAAAGTTTTGAAAAATTAACCAAACCTCGTCTATCCCCACAGAAGGCATTATGAAGGGGAGAGGTGTTTGGGTTGGTATGTAGGCGTCATAATCCTCTTCCTTAGCAATTTATTTTACATATTACACCTTCAAAGTCTCTGGTATTCTTTTTTATGCAATTTATATCGTTTTCATATCGACGCAGTCTCCATCAATAACATACAACAGGATAGCTACTGAGGCGTAATGTGCAGAATAATTCGCTAAAAAAGATGTTACGAAATCTGCAGAACAGAATATGACAATGTTCTGCTGTGATAGGCTTTTTAGTATCTTAAAAGGTATGTTCATCTCTCTCTCTCTCTCTCTCTCTCTCTCTCTCTCTCTCTCTCTCTCTCTCTCTCCT
>JAGKTI010013162.1:4155-23480 GCA_018397915.1 Birgus latro
TCCCATGTCTTTCTCGGTCTACCCCTCCCAACCCCTCCCCCAATATTAACACCTCTCACCCTCTGTACCCAATTATCCTCCCCCATCCTCTCCACATGTCCAAACCACCTCAGCCTACCTCTCCTCATCACAACACCAATACACTCCAGTCCCATCCTACCTCTCAACTCTTCTATCGTAAACCCAGCCCCCCCAGGCCTTGCACGCAGGGACGCACTGCACATCCACCTAATCATTGTCATTTCTGTACGTTTAAACCTGCGAATATCTTCTTCCTTTACTGCCCAGGTCTCACTACCATACAGCATCACACTCCTAACACATGCTGCATACAAAGACCCCTTAGCACGTAAGGAGAGTCCTCTCAATGTCAGGAGAGGCAACAGCTCCCTGAACTTCTTCCAACCACTTCTCACTCTAGCAACCGAGCTAACTCCAGCCCCACCTCCGGCACATAACATGTCTCCCAAATAACAAAACTCCTCCACACACTCAAGAGACTCACCTGCAAGTTCAACCCTCTCACGCCTAACAATCTCCACCTGCTCTCCCCGACACACCGCACACATGAAATCAGCATTATCTCGCAGTCTACCTCTAATACCACTACATCTCTTGTGCACCCACTTATCACAAACACTGCACAAGATGGAATTACTTCCCACACCCATGTGGCAAACTGCACATGGCCACTCTCCCTCTCCTCTGATTGTACCGCCACCAACCCTAGATATCATCACTTTTGTTTTATCTGCATTTACCCTTAAGCCCTTGTGCCCCATACCATCTCTCCACTTCTTAAATCTTTCCTCAGCCTCCCCTTCATTCTCAGCAATCAACACCAAATCATCAGCATACAACATCTCCCATGGGAGTCCATCTCTGAAGTCACGTGAGAGGGCTTCAAGCACCATGATAAACAACAAGGGACTCAAAACTGACCCCTGATGCACACCAACATTCACGAGAAACTCATCACTCAAAGCTCCATTCACCCTTACCTGAGTGTGAGCACCCACGTATATGGCCATAACCACCCTAACCAGCCACTCTTCCAACCCTAGCTTTCTCATTGCCCACTTCACCACCTCTCTAGGGACTCTGTCAAAGGCCTTTTCCAAGTCAACAAAAACAAAATACAATTCCCTTTTCTTGCCAGTATATTTTTCCTGAAGCTGTCGAACAATGAATATGGCATCAGTGGTCCCCCTGCCTGGCATAAACCCAAACTGCATCTCATTGATATTCACTCTTTCTCTAATCATACCTTCTAGAACTCTCTCCATTACTTTCATTATCTGATCTAAGAGCTTTATACCTCTGTAATTTCCCCTTTCCAGGGCATCACCCTTCCCTTTGTACACATTTACAGTTACACTCTTCAGCCAATCATCTGGGACCACACACTCATATATAATCCTATTTATCAGGTCAGTGACTAACCTCACCCCAATATCTCCTGAGGCCTTCAACATTTCGGCAGTCAACCCAGACACACCTGCCGCCTTCCCCACCCGCATCCTGCCTATTGCCTCACTCACAGTAGCAGTGTCAATCAAAGGCCAAGGCCCAAACACTGGATCACCTGGCTCCAAACCTTCTGTATCCCAATCAAACTCCTCATTCAACAACCGACTATAATGCTCTCTCCATGCATCTTTAATATCCTCACTGTTTACCACTACCCTTCCTTCATCATTCTTCACACACTGCTCGCCTACAATGTCCCGATTATCTCTCTTCACCTGATTTGCCACCCTAAAAACCATATTTTTCCTTCCTTCATGATTTAGATTATCAAGTAAAAGTCTCTGTGACTCAGACTTCGCCCTGTATACCTCTCTTCTAGCCCTGCGCTTGGCAGCCAAGTACTCCTCCCTGTTACCACCCTTCTTCCATTCCCGGAAAAGCCTTTTCTTCTCCTTAACTGCAGCTTCTACACCCTCATCCCACCACCAAGTTACTTTATGTGTTGGTGGGCCTCTTGTCCAACCGCATACTGCATCGGTAACCTAATTCCCTACTGGACATGCATAGCACTTAATAAGACCCCATTCACATAAATAATTGCACAAAGCATGTTTTAATTGAATTTTAACCCAAAAATGATGAATTTGAGGTGAGTAAAGCAGGGGTGTTCACGAGTTGGCAGCTTAGTGTAAGTAAGTATCGGACGTGGCTATCACTATGAAAATCATCATTTATCATATCTTGTGCTCTAAAATATGGGATACAAAGCATCAAATAAATAAATTGTTACCAGAAAAGAGTTAGGTATGACAAAGGTGTTCACTATTCACCAACAGCACCAGTCATTCTTGACCCTAACCTAACCTAACCTGAATCAGAAAACCACCTACCTAACTCCCTACCGGACATGCATAGCACTTAATTAAGACCCCATTCACATAAGTAATTGGCACAGAGCATGAATTAATCGAATTTTAACCCAAAAATGATGATTTTGAGGTGAGTAAGGCAGGGGTGTTCGCCAGCTGACTACATAATGAATGTAAGGAAGAGACATGATTATTACTGAGAAAATCACCTTTTCACAGCCTGTGCACTCAAATATGGGACACAAAGCATGAAGTAAATAAATGTAGCCAGAAAAATTATGATTTAGAGGTGTGTGGGGCGAAAATGTTCACCAGTTTACTAGATAGTGAACGTAAGTAAGAGATATGGTAATCGCTGAGAAAATCACCTCTTTCACAGCCTGTGCACTCAAATATGGGACACAAAGCATGAAGTAAATAAAATGTAACCAGAAAAATTATGATTTAGAGGTGTGTGGGGCAAAAATGTTCACCAGTTGACTAGATAGTGAACGTATGTAAGAGACATGGTAATCACTGAGAAAATCACCTCTTTCACAGCCTGTGCACTCAAATATGGGACACTAAGCATGAAGTAAATAAAATGTAACCAGAGAATGAGGATTTAGAAGTGATTATGGAAAATATTTAGCAGTTGACAGTGTTTACTTACAGTCCATGATTGTTGTTTACCCCCATCTCTAAGGTTTTTACAGTGGTCATAATTGCTCTTGAAGCATGTCCAGTAATCCAGTGTTTAACTACACTTAATCCTTAGCACTGTGAATTTTGATTATTTAAACAAGAATGAAAGTACCGCAAACAATCGGACAGCCATCCACTGTTCACGGGAGTTGAGACAGAACTAGTAGGAGGGCGAATTGGTGGGAAGGGAGCTAGTCGGTGCGAGCGGGAAATTCAAACTGACACGGTCGGGAAAAATCGGATTTTTTTCAGATTTTTTTTTTAAATTTTGGCCATTTTGGGGTTTGGACAGCCTACGATGTCCGAATAGTGATGTATCTGGATAGTGGATGTCCGGATAGTAGAGAGATTACTGTATCTGCATTCCCTCCTTGATTTCTTCAAAAGCAACTTGGGTGCAGTTAGCTACGAGCATGGCGAACGGTTCCACCAGAACATTCTGCTGATTGAAACCAGATATCAGGGCAAGTGGAATGAGGCGATGATGAGCGATTACATTTGGAGATTGTTGCGCAATTGTCATCACAGCTACAGGAAAAAGTCAAGATCAGAAGTGCATTTCTAGATACTATGTGCCCAGCATTCTTTGTGATGTTACTGTTTGCTCATTTTTTAGTTGTATTCTTAATATACACCCTGATATACTGTATATAAATTCTTTGACATTTTCAACATTCACGAAATGGTAGCAAGTTGCAGTTCCTGTCCTTGTACGATACATATGTTGTTGCATAATTCCTGTAACTCTAGATATACACAAAAACAAATAGCATATTCAGAATCTATGCATTGATATTGATCAGAAACAGCATAAAAGTCAGCATGAACAAAATAATGGTTTATTACAGTGTAATCAGTCATGACTATTTCTCCCATCTACATCATGGATATTTATTGAGTTTGTTTTGAGATTTTTTTTTTTTCCCCTCAAGGTTAACAGATTCCCTTTCTTGTTTTTACCTTCCACACCTCTAGCTTCCCCAATTCTATTTTAAGTGTTTTTAGTGTTTTTGTCATCAGATTCACTCTCATCTTAAATGTCAGGACCAACTTGCCTAGCCCCGGGCTCTTATGCTTCTCTTTGGGGCGACATAGGATTGGATAATGGATGGATGTCATCTGATGATAGTGTATTACTATTATTTCTTTATGCCTTTCTCTTTGACATGTTCATTCATTTCCCTTTGGAACTTGAGCTACTAATTTCCAGTGTCCTTATTCACTATGGCATATAAGCAGTGTAAAATACAGTACAGAATACTGTTCTTGTTTGTGCTAATGGGAGACTTACAGTGTCATCAGCTACCTACCTCGTGTTCTTAATTTGGTCCTGGGCCCAAACAGGTCATGTATTTCAGCCTCTTAGAAATGGTATAATGCACCTGTTCCCCAAGTATTTCTGCTCTACTGCCCGGCATTTCCATGTACTGGCAGTCCGAAGTTTTTCCTTGACGTGAATGGCAACCCCACCCTACCACAGTGAGAGGGAGGTGAGATGGTAGGGAGGGATGGACGGGGGGTAGATAGTGGCCGTGTCATGGAGATGGTATGTGTAGACACCCCAGCTGTCATTGAGACAAAGCAGCTGGGTTGCTTTGGTTATGCTTTTGTTTCTCTCTTTTACCAATATAGTAATTACTGTACTTGGTATAAAGTTTTTTTTTTTTTTTTTTTTTTGGTTAAATGCTGTGTTTCAGTGTATGACAATTTGTAGTGTGTGTGTCTTACAATCTACCTGGATGTATGTTATGCAGTGAATCAGAGCAGTATTTATAGCCAATATTTCTTTAGGCTTATATATTTTATCACCATATCTTTTTACTGTGATTTTATCACATCATCGTCATCCAGACCTCCTTTCCCACCCTAGGGCAGTGTGAGGAGTAACAGAATCCAGACAGCCCAGTTTTGCCTAATCCAATGGGCCAAGTTCCCATTCACTTATCATTCAAGCCCCTGGAATCCTGGCTCTACTTGACAGCACTGAACAAGCATACCTGGATGAAATTCACCCATTGATATTGCAACACTGTATTATACACATGGTTCTTTTTTCTCCAGAACATTCTCCCTCGTAGTAGCTGCATTGTGTGTTGAGACTCAGTGTTAGGTGGGTGGGTGACCCTCTACACCTCAGTCCTCATACTGTATAATGTTTACAGTGGTTGGGTGATTTCCACTTGTCTGTGCCTATTGTGTGAGTAGTATTTTTCACTTATGGTTTTCTGATAAAAGAGGAGCTAGTAGCCTGTGTTTGGGAAGTTTTGAGGATGCAGGGAAGGAGTATAAAATAGTGACAAAAAAAAAATAATTTACTCATATATATTTAGCTGTCAACTCTCGAACTTGGTTTTTTTCTTTTTTCAAAAATGATCTCATGATTTTTTTTAACATTGCAACCTCTTATTAAATTTTCTTTAATACTTATATCAGTGTGAACAGGAGAGGTACTTCCACACTCATACCAAGTTTCATGAATATTTATTGATTCGAACATTTTTAAAAACTTCCAGGGCCAAGTGAATAATACCCAGGTATGCCTGTGGTGTTACTAAAAAAGACCTATGCCTATCAAGGGTTAATCACTATAGCAGTTCTAACTGATTTCTCGGACCATGCTTGCAAGTAAATGATTTATATTCTACATGGTGGAAGTCTATCTATCTATTTATTGCCAGACGCCTCAATCCCACACGGGGTGGCCACAAACAAATCGCCTCCATGTCGCTCTGTCCCCCACCATTTCACTACCCCGCTCCTAACTCACACCCCCCTCTCTCATGTACCTCTCAAGTCCATCCCTCCACCTCATCCTCGGCCTCCCCCTCCCTCTCGCCCCCTCCACCTCACTCACATACACTCTCCTTGTCAGTCTTTCACTCTCCATCCTCTCCACTTGCCTAAACCACCTTAACGTGTTTCTCCTAATGATTCCTATCACGTCCACAACCACACCACAACACTCCTTCACTTCCTTATTAGTTAGTCTGTCTCTCCATGTGACTCCACATGCTCCTCTCAAATAACTCATTTCCACTGCTCTCACTCTTGACTTCTGTCCTTCCAGCAGGGTCCAAGCTTCACTTCCATATGTTAGAGTTGGTATCACAATACAGTCATGTAACAACTTTTTCACTTCCATGCTCACCTCCCTGTTTCTTATCACTGCTTTCAACAAACCAGCAATCTTCCTTCCCTGCTGCACCCTTTTGAGCACTTCACCCTCCAGACTTCCATCCTTACTCATCACACTACCCAAGTACAAAACCTCGATATAACGGACTTCAGTAGACCGGAATTCGCTTTTATCGGACTCGAGGAGCTACCAGACTAAACTCCTATATGTTGGAAAAAGTCCGATAAAGCCAGAATCAGTCCAGACAGCCTGACCACTTCAGCTATGTTCACCACAATGAGACAAGTAAAAGACATGTTTTTCAGTCACAGTACAGTATTATTATGCTATTTGATTAATGTAGTGAAGGTGTAACACAGTACAATACTGCAGTAGTGGTGAAAACCACTGATGCAATCCGGACTAATGTCTGATATATCGGAAAAAGTCCGGATTAGCAGGGGTAAGTCTGGATGTCGCTTTTATCGGAATGTCGCATTTTTCGGACTGGCTTGGTCCCCAGTTAGTCCGTTATAGTGAGGTCTTAATGTACTTAAATGCACTCACATTCTCCATATCCTTCCCATTCAGTCTCACTGTACAGTCACTGGCTTCACTTCTCTCGAAGACCATCACTTAACTCTTCCCTACATTCACCTTTAGATTCCGTTTCTTACACACTCTCCCAAACTCATCTACCAAGCCTTGCAGCTCCCCTTCGTCTTCGCTCAACAACACAGTATCATCTGCAAACAGTAGTACAGGGAGTTTCCAAACATTGCCCTCTCTCACTAGGGCCGCTCCAACATCCACTGCCCGACCTTGTATCTCTTTTATAACCCCATCCATGTACAGATTGAACAACCATGATGGAGACATGACACATCCTTGTTTCAGTCCAACCTTCAAATGGAAAGATTCACTTATTTTGCCATCCACACACACTGCAGCCTGAGCACCCTCATACATACTCTTCACTGCCTTCAACAACTTCCCATCCACTCCATATATTCTTAATACTTTCCACAGTCCTTGTCTATCCACCCTGTCATATACTTTCTCCAGATCCATGAAGGCTGCATACAACTTTTTTCCCCTTCTCTAGAAACTTTTCCACTAAGGATCTAAGAATGAATATATGGTCTACACAACCTCTTCCCGTCCTAAAACCTCCTTGTTCTTCTCCAACTAATTCCTCTGTCATTTCCTTAACTCTTTCAGTAAGTATCCTACCATATACTTTTCCTATTACACTGAGAAGGCAAATGCCCCTATGATTACTACACACTGCTTTTTCCCCTTTTCCTTTGTACAGAGGAATAATTATACCTGACTTCCAATCTCCGGGACTCTACCCTCCTCCCAAGCCAATCTGCACACCTTCCACATCCATTCTGTTACTATCTCTCCCCCATTCTTCAGCATTTCACCACTCACTCCATCAATTCCTGGGGCTTTCCCCATTTTAACTTTCTTCATTGCTTCCACCACTTCCATCCTACTGATACCTTCCACTCTTCTCACAACCCTCCTTCTCCATGCCATTTCCCAGCCACTTATACTTGCATTACTTTCATTCTCTATGTTCAACAGTTCATTAAAGCGTTCTCTCCATCTGTTTACTTTTTCTCCCTTCTCCACTAGTAATCTACCATTTTTATCTTTCACACCCCCACTGACTTTGTTGGCACCCTGTCTAGCTCTCTTTACCTCCTTCCAGAACATTTTCTTACATTCCCTCCATTTTGCACTCAAATTTCTTCCAAATTCCTCATCCACACTCTTCTTACTCTCTCTTACTAATCTTTTCACCTCTCTCCTCCTGTCTGCATATAACTCTCTCATCCGTCTCTCAGCTTCTTCGACGCCCCTGTTCCTCATCCACTCATTATATGCTTTCTTCTTTTGTGCCACAGCCTCTCTCACCTCTTCAGTCCACCATGCTGTTCCCTGAACCCCCTTTCGTCTTCTCTTCACCCCACACACCACCTCACATGCTGCACAGATTTCTTCTGTGAATATCTTGCACACACCTTTCACGTCCCCCATCTGCTCCAATCTATATTTACCCAATCACTCCTCCACTTCCCTTTTATATTCAGCCTTTATTTCATCCTCTTGTAACTTTTCTACCCTCCTTGTAAGAAATACTTCCTCCTGTCCTTCCCTTCTTCTCTTCCTCCATCTTGTTTGGATTCTGATTCTGGCCACCATCCCCCAACCTCTATATACTCTTGCATCCATTATACATCTTCTCATCCCTTCATCCACACACACATAGTCAATCAATGCCTTCCGTTCATTCATTCCACCATCCACACTTCTCACCACTCGCCATGTATACCTATGGATCATTTTGTGCCCGAAGAGGGTATTAGCTAACACCAACCCCTTCCCGGCACAAATGTCCACTAAAGCACTGCCATTCTCATCCATCTCTGCAGGCACACCCCACTCACCAACCACTCCATCCACCTTCTCATTCCCTACTTTTCCATTCATATCTCCAATCAGAAACACTCTCTCATTCCTTTCAAACTTTTGCAAGCAGGCTTCCACATTTGTCCAGAACTCTTCTCTCACTCTACTTACACGATCTTGCGTGTAATGGCACACAATATTTGAAAGTACAGTAATAACCTACCAAAAATAAACTTGGAGTTTGTATTGGAACATACTGGTACTGATAATAAGAATGATAATGATAGCAGTAGTCTCATCCTAAATGTCAGGACCAACTTGCATAGCCCCGTGCTCCTACGCTGCTGTGTGGGGCAACATAGGATTGGATGATGGGTGGATGGATGAAATAACATAATAGTAATAATAATAACTGCAAAAACAATAATAAAAATACAGTAAACCCTTCACAAGTCGAACTTTTAGAAGACGGAATCTTTGGTTAGATGAACTCAGGCCGAGACCACGTATGTAAGTAGGCCGAAATGCAGAGGTAAGGGGAGAAATGGCGCCAGGTGGACACGTGGCGCCAGTCTGCTGCTTACCTTTGGAGACGTGGTGGCGCCTTTCTTACTGTCATCTAGTGCTGAGAAGTGCTCTCCTTATTTTGCCTTCTGCCTTGCCATGGAAGGTTCAAAGGATAAAAGAAGTGATACTGGCACCTCTGGTCGTAAAAAAAAAAAAAAAAAAAAAAGTGTGTGTGTGTGTGTGCGTGTAACTTAGTGTTAAGTGATCATGATTAAAGTTCAGTACTATTATTACTGCAAGTGTTACATTGCAGTCTATTAGAGTGATTACATTTAAGTTTAGTTCTTAATGTAGAGTGAAATAAATACTGGGTACTGTTTAGAATTTACATTAAAGTGTGAACTCAACCACCTCCACCACCTCCGTCTCCAAAACAAACTGCCGACGGATTTTTACTGCCTCTAAAACGAAAGGTAAATTAGGTGCACTGAATTGTTCCTTTCTTGTCTTTATCCATTTATACTGTATATGCTCCTTTACTTTAGTGTTGAAAAGACAAGTAATAAGTATTGTTTTTGCAATTTGGGGTGGTGAAAATCCATCTCCAACACACGCTGCCGACGGGTCTGTACTGCCTCTTGTCAATGATTTTCTACCAATTAACCACTTCAGTACCGTGACGTCTATTTCTACTTAATTTATGCGTCCTCCAGCCGATTTTATGACACTCAGGACTGGACTCTCGTACTGAAGGGGTTAACGAATGCTCTACCAACCCCGTTCTACAGATCCTCCTTACACTGAATGAAATCATCTGGTGGAAGCAAGATGAAAATGAAAATACACCTGGCACTGAAGGGGATAAAGGTATATTAAATGCACTAAATTGTTTTTTGTCATAACTTATTTATTTATAAGCCATATGCTCCTTCAATTTAGTGTTGAAAGGACAAGTAAAAGGTATTGTCTTGGCAGTTTTTTTGGGGTGAAAATCCGATAAGACAGAAAATTCAGTAATTCGAACAAGGGTAGAGCCCCAGATAGTTTGACTTGTGAAGGGTTTACTGTACTGTTATAACAATGGATAACCCTTAATATAGTAAAAGTTTTAGTATTCTTGGCTACAACTAAAAATAGCAGTAAGAAATGATAGCAGTAGGTGGTGGTGATGGTGTCGGTGCTAGTTGTGGTTGGATTGTGTGTGTGTGTGTGTGTGTGTGTGTGTGTGTGTGTGTGTGTGTGTGTGTGTGTGTGTGTGTGTGTGTGTGTTCTTACTTAATGGTATCTTTACAGGAATGAGTCAAGCTCTTACTGTTCCACGTATTAAACTATTTTTATGATACATATTCTTAAATTTATGTATAGTTTTGGCACACACTATTTCATCAGTGCATTCCACTGATCAGTTGTCCTATTTGGGAAACTGAATTTCCTTATGTCTTTGTCACCTCTCTTTTTATGCAATTTTTTTGCATTGTCCTCTTGCTGATGTCTCCCCATAGGTTATGTACTTATTGATGTCTATTGTCTCATTCCCTTAGTTGCATTTACATAACATAATCATGTCTCCTCTTTTCCTCCCCTCTTGTAATGTTGGTAGGTTCAGTTTTTATAATCTTTCTTCATAGCTTAAATCCTTTAAGTTTGGTACCCATCTTGTAGCAGGCCTTTGTACTTTTTCAATTTTATCTATGTGTATTTTGAGATGAGGATTCCAGACCACTGATGCATATTCCAGGGTTAGTCTGATGCATGATGTTACCAACTAGAATACTAGATAATCCTGACCATAATGCCCATCTCTTAGATCTATTCCTGACAAATAATTCAGATCAGTACAGGATAGAAGTGCTGTCACCATTTGGGCCCACTGACGAGTGTCATCAAAGCCTCATTAGTCAGCTTGCCCAAACCTCCATGTTCTAAGCCTGTCAGGGTGACACAATGGCACTTTGATTGGACAAACTGGGATGGATTTAGATATCTTGGGTTGGTGGCAGTACAATCAGAGTAGAGGGAGAGTGGCCATGTGCAGTTTGCCACAAAGGTGTGGGAAGTAATTCCTTCTTGTGCAGTGTTTGTGATAAATGGGTGCACAAGAGATGTAGTGGTATTAGACGTAGACTGCGAGATAATGCTGATTTTATGTGTGCGGCATGTTGGGGAGAGCAGTTGGAGATTGTTAGGCGTGAAAGGATTGAACTTGCTGGTGAGTCCCTTGAGTGTGTGGAAGAGTTTTGTTATTTGGGGGACATGTTATGTGCTGGAGGTGGGGCTGGAGCTAGCTCGGTTGCTAGGGTGAGAAGTGGTTGGAAGAAGTTCAGGGAGCTGTTGCCTCTCCTGACATTGAGAGGACTCTCCTTATGTTCTAAGGGGTCTTTGTATGCAGCATGTGTTAGGAGTATGATGCTGTATGATAGTGAGACCTGGGCAGTAAAGGAAGAGGATATTCGCAGGCTTAAACATACAGAAATGACAATGATTAGGTGGATGTGCAGTGTGTCCCTGCTTGCAAGGCCTGGGGGGGCTGGGTTTATGATGGAAGATTTGAGAGGTAGGATGGGACTGGAGTGTATTGGTGTTGTGATGAGGAGAGGTAGGCTGAGGTGGTATGGGACTCGAGTGTATTGGTGTTGTGATGAGGAGAGGTAGGCTGAGGTGGCTTGGGCATGTGGAGAGGATGGGGGATGATCATTGGGTGCAGAAGGAGAGAAGTGTTAATATTGGGGAAGGGGTAGACCGAGAAAGACATGGGATGAGGTCATTAAGTGTGACCTTAAGGTTAAGGGATTGAACAGGGAGGCTGCCAAAGATTGAGCAGCATGGAGAGCCGCCATTAGGTGACCAAGACCGACGCATGCAAGCATGTTGGAGCCTTCAGAAACAAAATGAAACGAAACGAAGCATTCCATGACAGTCTCTTAATACTAGTTGGTATGAATTTATTTATACCAAGTCAGCAGTTCATTAAAAGATGAAACTCTCCAAAATGGTTTGATACCAATTGTGCCTGAGCAACAGCCCAAACATCGTTGGCCTGTAACTCTTACTTAAAATTAAAAAAACATCTGAATCACTCGGTCAATTTAAAATTACTAGAAACCATGCAAAAGCAGTAATAAATCTTGCTAAATCAAACTTTCTTCCAAACCAAACATCAAAACTACTGAACAGTCTTAATGACAATAGAATATTCTGGTCAACTCTTAATTCTTTCAATAATAACTTTAACAAGTCATCGCCCATTCCCCTACTAAAATCTTCAGATGGTAACATCACAAATGACATGTGTGGGAAAAGCAAATATCCTTGCTAGTACATTTGCCAGAAATTCTACCTTAGAGGATGTCAGCCAGAACGTCCCTGTACTAGAACTTGACTCTCCTGAAATTGTTCCACTTAAAATACAGACTAGATATGTAAAATCCATCCTAGAATATACTAACCAACAGAGTTCTAGGCCAAGATGGAATTCCTCCAGTTGTGTTAAAAAGTGCTCCTTAGAACTTGCCTTTGTTCTAAGTAAATTATTCAGACTATGCATACATACTTCTTCATTCCTTGATTCATGGAAAGAAGCAAATATCCACCCATTTCCAAAGAAAGGAAGTTCCTCTGACCCCTCTGATTACAGAGTAATAGTTGTCACATCTTCTTTCGGTAAGGTATTTGATCCCTCCATCCATCATCCAATCCAGTGTTTTCCCATGAGGAGCGTAAGAGCCCGGGGCTAGGCAAATTGGTCTTGACAATTAAGATGAGAGTGACCAGCCTCACTCATCCCTGAGTGGCATTATGTGAGCAATAAACCCCAACCACCCCTTGGATATAAACCTGCACCGGCTCATTCCGACTGGGGCGTCTTAATTACCCACTAAACCACCAGGTGCCATAATTGGTGTTATGGTTACCACCCTGTGTAGTAAATGGTTTCCTGGTATACAGGAAACCATTTGGCTTGTCACTCAGTGTAGAGTCTCCCGTAGGCAGAAGGAAGAGGAAAGAAAGACAGAAGAGGGAGTGTAAAGTTACCAATAGGCAGATGGAAGAGGAAAGAATGAAGGAAAGAAAGACAGAAGAGGGAGTGTAAAGTTACCCATAGGCAGAAGAAAGAGGAAAGAATGAAGGAAAGAAAGACAGAAGAGGAAGGAAGAAAGAGAGGAATGGGCAGAAACCCAAAGCAGCATTACATTCAATTGTAATTAATAAACACATAGTTAAACATCTTGAATCTGTTTATCTATCCATCTGTTTTCAGATGCCTTAATCCCATGAGGGATGGCCACAAACATATCGCCTCCATGTTCCCTGTCCCCCGCCATTTCACTGCCCTGCTCCCAGCTCACACACCCATCTCTCTTATTCCTCTCCTCTCCATCCCTCCATTTCATCCTTGGCTTCTCCCTCCCTCCCTCCCCTCCACCTCACTCACATACACTCCTCATCAGTCTCTCACTCTCCATCCTCTCCACATTGCCAAACCACCTCAGTGTGTTTCTCTTAACACTTCCGGTCACATCCACATCCACACCACAACGCTCCTTCACATCTTCATTTGTCAGTCTGTCTCTCCATGTCACTCCACATGCCCCACTCAAATAACTCATTTCCACTGCTCTCACTCTTGACTTGTGCCCCTCTAACAAGGTCCAAGCTTCACTTCCAAAGGTTAGAGTTGGTATCACATTTCTGTCGCACAGTAACTTTTTCACTTCCATGCTCACTTCCCAGTTTTTTATCACTGCTTTCAGAGAACCAGCAGCCTTTCTTCCATGTTGTACCCTTTCAAGCACTTCACCCTCTAATCTTCCCTCCTTACGCATCACACTAGCCAAATACTGAAACGCACTCACATTTTCCGTTTCCTCCTTATCCGACCTCACTGTACATTCAGTGACTTCATTTTTCTCAAAGACCATAACTTTACTCTTCCGTACATTCACCTTTAGATTCTGTTTCTTACACACTCTCCCAAACTCATTCACCAAGCCTTGCAACTTCCCTTCGCCTTCACTTAACAACACAGTATCATCTGCAAAGAACAGTACAGGGAGTTTCCACACACTGCACTCGTTCATTAAGGCCTCTCCAACATCCACTGCCCGACCTTGTATCCCTTTTATAACCCTATCCATTTACAGGTTGAACAACCATGGAGACATGACACATCCCCATTTCAACCCAACCTTCAAATAGAAAAAATCACTCAGTTCACTGTCCACATGCACTGCAGCCTTAGTACCCACATATATACTCTTCATAGCATTCAGCAGTTTCCCATTTACTCCATATCTCTTAATACTCTCCACAATCTATGCCTAGGCACCCTGTCATATGCTTTCTCCATATCCATTAAGGCCACATACCACTTCTTTCCTTTCTCTAGAAACTTTTCCACTAAAGACCTAAGTATGAATATCTGATCTACACAACCTCTTCCCTTCCTAAAACCTCCCTTTTCTTCTCCAACTAATTCATCTGTTATTTCCCTAACTCTGTCAATAAGTATTCCACCATATACTTTTCCTATTACTCTAAGAAGACAAATGCCCCTATGATTACCACACACTTCTTTTCACTCATTTCCTTTATACAGGGGGATAATTATACCTGACTTCCAATCCTCTGGGACTTTACCTTCCACACAGGCCAATCTGCACATCTTCCACATTCATTTTGCCATTATCTCTCCCCCATGCTTCAGCATTTCACCACACTCCTTATCAATTCCTGGGGCTTTCCCCATTTTGACTTTCTTCATTGATTCCACAACTTCCATCCTACTGATTTCTTCCTCTCTTCTCACATCCCTTCTTCTCCCTGCCATTCCTTAGCCACTTATACTCGCATTACATTCATTCTCTATGTTCAACAATTCCTTAAAATGTTCTCTCCATCTGCTCACTTTTTCTCCTTTCTCCACTACAGGTATACCTCAGCTTACAAACATAATTGGTTCCAGGAGGCCGTTTGCAAGTCGATTTTGTTTGCAAAATGAAAATTCCTCACAGAACTACACGTACTGCAAAAAAAACATTCTGTTGTTCACTGCTCTGTTGGTAGGGTTTTAAATTTTCTTAAGCAGTTTATATTGTATTATGAAGTATAAATGCATAAATTAACATAAGAAATAAATAAGAAAAACATATTGTATAAGACACAACTTTGTTCCTGCTATTGTCTGATGCCTGTTTACAACTGACGAAAGATAATGCAATGTTGGCACCTGCGAAGATGTGGATGTGGCAAGCATTTCATTTTGTTTCGTTAGTTGTAAATATACATCGGACATAAGTGATAACAGAGTTATCTTATTTTGTAAATATTGCTGTAGCTTACCTGAGGGCAGACATAGCAGGACTTGCAGGAAGTGAGAGGAGGCAGGTGGAGGAGTGGAGTTAGTTGGAAGATGTGGGTGTGGAGAACAGTGGGCGAGTCGGGATTTTCGGGAGAAGCAGGCTGAACGGATGTGGTAGAAGGCTCAGCATAGGAGGTTGAAGGCTGTGGTTCGTCTTATTTCTTTTCCACCCTTGAGAAAAACCTCGTGATTGACGACTGGGAAGCATTCTTCTTTTTCTCGTCAAGGATGAGGCAGTAGCAGGCCAGGGCATCATGCACAGCAGCATAGCCTCTGCCAAACCCGTCGGCATTCAGATCCTGTTCTTCAAAAGAAGCAAGCCTTTTCCCTTATCATTCCAAAGGCTCCTGTTAACCCCTTGATAGTCATTTTCCTTGTCTGAACTTCTGGCTCAGCCTCTTCCTTCTTCTGCTGTAAGTCTAACTCCATTAACTCCTCATTTGTCAGTTCCTTCTTATGAGCCTCCAATAACTCATCAAAGTCCTCTTCCTCCAGATCCATATTTAGTTCCTTACTCAGCACCACCATGTTAGCAACAACGTCAGTGTCCGTGAAGCCTCTAAATTCCTTCACAAACTGGGGGCAAAGGTGCTTCCACACACAGTTCATGTTACTCTGTTTCACCTCACACCAGGAAGCAGCGATGTTTTGGGTGGCCTTCCAAAAATCATGCAAAGTCTTGCCTTCCTCTGCTTCAGTTGTTGCTGCTACTGCTTGTCTCAATGTACAGTGGAGGTAATACGTCTTGAAGGTGGCAATAACTCCCTGATCCACGGGTTGGAGGAGTGGTGTAGTGTTTGGTGGCAGATACACAACCTTAACGTTGGAGTAACAGTCATTAAGGTTGGGAGGTTGTCCAGGGGCATTATCAAGGACAAGGAGAATTTTGAAGGGAATGTTCTCCTCCTTGCAGTATTTCTACACTTGTGGCAGGCACAAAGCGGTTGAAGAACCAGTTCACAAAAGGGCAAGGGTAATCCATGCCTTGCTGTTTGCCATCCATGTCACCGGGAGGGATGCTTTAGGGATGTTCTTCAGGGCGCGGGGATTGGTAGAGTGATACACAAGGAGTTGCTTCAGTTTGCAGTCACCTGAAGCATTGCCATCCAGCAGGAGAGTTAACCTGTCCTAAGAGACCTTAAATCCTGGCATAGTCTTCTCTTCCTTAGATATGAAGGATCTGTCGGGCATTCTTTTCCAAAATAAACCTGTCTCATCAACATTGAACATTTGCTCAGGGAGATAGCTGCCTTCCTCGATGATCTCTGCCAATGTAGACGGGAACTCCTTCGCTGCAACCGCATCCGCACTAGCTGCCTCACCACTTACCTTCACATTATAGAGGTTAGCCCATGATTTAAAACATTTCTTTCTTTTCTTTTCTGCTTCCTTGTGCTGTGGGATGTAATTTTGGACTCCTGTTTCATAAAGTTCACAGAATTTTCTATATATAACATTTAAATCTTGTCCTCTAAGCTCTTTTTCCCAATCTATTTCTAAGAAGTACTTCTTTAGGTCATGGTAGTTTCCCTTTTTGTAGTTTAGGTTCTTTTTGTAACTCTCATTACTGTTGAGTATGTCATATGCAGTCCTGAAGTTGCAATTTAATACTGCATGGTTACTTTTGCTGAATGGAGGGGGATGCATTGTACTGTCAGTATCATTTTCTTGCCTAGTAAGTATGAGATCTACTACTGATGGATCATCAAGTCCTCTTTTTCTGGTGTTTTCCTTTACATGTTGTGTCAGGAAAAACTCGTGCAGAAGTTCCAGGAGCTTCTGGTCCCAACAGCTTTCAAGACTTCTTACATCTAGAGTATTCCAATTTATATTTGTATTGAAATCTCCAGTTGATCTAGCTCTCTCAGATTTCTCGTCCATACATTGTAGTAATGCTCTTAAAACTCTGACCTGTACTCTTTGCCAGGTCTTCATATTCATCTCTTTCCCGGGTGTTTGTTCTGGGTGGCATGTATAAATTTGCCACGATTAATTTCCCTTCACCTTAAATATCAGGACCATCTTGCCTAGGGTTCCTATGCTCCTCATGGGGCGATGTAGGATTGGATGATGGATGGATGGATGAATTTCCCTTCAGATGTAGTAATCTCCATTGCAATCATTTCTACTTGTGAAGGTATATCTAGTTCTATTTCTTTGACTTGTAGATTTTTCTTTGTTAATATTGTACAGTAATTCCTCCTGGTTTTTTAAATTCCTACCTCATCTCCATATATTGTATTCCTCTAAGTTTAGGGTTCCTGGTTTTTTAAATTCCTACCTCATCTCCATATATTGTATTCCTCTAAGTTTAGGGTATTGTTTGATATCCTTGGGGTTAATTTTGTTTCAGTTAGGCAAATAATATGTGGTTCCTTTTCTTTGGTATAATCTTTCATCTCTAATAATTTAGATTCCATTCCATCCACATTTGAGTACATCAACTTAAATCATCTTGTTTACATACTTGCCATAACTTGAGTCTATTACCTTCCTTTTTTTTTTTTTTTATTCCCTTCTGGTTATGTACCACTTTCAGACCTGCAATCCAGTTACTTTGTAAAAAAAAAATTCTCTTCTCTTTCTCTGATCTTTCCTCGTTTTTTGTTTTTGCTTCCTCCCTCTTCTCCTTTAGTGTACCCAATTCCTCATGAGTTAGGCATCTTTTTATCTGTACTTTTTTAAATTCCTCTTTTTCCATGAGTTTGTTGGCATTTTTTTAGTATTTCCTCTACAGTGTTTGCACTCTGGAATGTTACTTTCAGGGGCCTTGACTTATTTCTTTCATATTTCCCTAGCCTTTTATGTTTGTCTATACACTCGGACCTTCAGTTATGCTCAAATATGGTCGATAATGCGCACCGCATTTTTGAAAATAACATAATTCATATACTGTAAACAATGCAATAAATAGAATATGGTCGACATCCTCCCCAGTCGGCACATTTTTGCCGCATTTTACTCATCTTTTTATACACACATACACATTTTACAGACTTGTATAGTAGTATTGTGATACCAACTCTGACATATGGAAGTGAAGCTTGGACCCTGTTGGAAGGACAGAAGTCAAGAGTGAGAGCAGTGGAAATGAGTTATTTGAGAGGAGCATGTGGAGTCACATGGAGAGACAGACTAACAAATGAGGAAGTGAAGGAGCGTTGTGGTGTGGTTGAGGACGTGATGGGAAGCGTTAGGAGAAACACGTTAAGGTGGTTTGGGCATGTGGAGAGGATGGAGAGTGAAAGACTGACGAAGAGAGTGTATGTGAGTGAGGTGGAGGGGGCGAGAGGGTGGGGGAGGCCGAGGATGAGATGGAGGGATGGAGTGGAGAGGTATATGAGAGAGGGGGGTGTGAGTTGGGAGCGTGGTAGTGAAATGGCAGGGGACAGAGTGACATGGAGGCGATTTGTTTGTGGCCACCCCATGCGGGATTGAGGCGTCTGGCAATAGATAGATAGATAGTATAGTAGTATATTTGTTACAAAATGTTAACCATAGTAAATAAGAAAAAAAAAAAGTTGCATTCTTGGGCTGGTGGAGCTGGGCTGGGGTGGGGCTACTGGGGCCCCGCAGGGCTTTGATTGTCGTCGACTCGTCACTATCGCTGTCGCTGCTGTCCACAGAAACCCTTTCATGTTCTGTTGATGTAATGAGCTAGGTAGCATTCCACATGAATAAGCACTGTGGTGGTGAAATGATTGTGACTGTCGAATTATCCCAAAACCAGTCAACTATAAGGCTGATTTTAAAGAATGCTGATAAACTCAAGCTAGCAGCCAAGACTTATGGAGGCGGTCAATTCGACGGTCGCAGTCATTTCACCAACACAGCGCTTATTCATGTGGAACGCTACCTAGCTCATTACATCAACAGAACGTGAAGTGGTTTCTGTGCACAG
>JAGKTI010013163.1:2319-23480 GCA_018397915.1 Birgus latro
GGGAGAGAGAGAGAGAGAGAGAGAGAGAGAGAGAGAGAGTTTCTGCGAGGGGATGGAGAGAGGAAAGGAAAGGGAAGAATTTCAAGGCTGGGAACAGTGAATGAATGTAAAGTATGTACTGTAGATTACTAGAATGAATGTGAATGAAGGGAAGGGAGCGTGGAGGAGGTTGGGTTGGGGGGGAAGGAAGGTAAGAGGCTGGGAGAGTGGGAGGGAAGGGAGGTAGGATGTTAATAGGAGGACATGAAAGGAGGGAAGGTAGGAGGTTAGAGGAGGGGGTGGGGGAAGGTGGAAAATGGCAGGGCGAAGGAAGAGTAGGTTTGGACGAAAAAGGTGGTGGGACGGACGGAAGATGAGGTTGGGAGGGGAAGGGGGAGAGGGGAGGGATTTATATGGTAATGGAGATGGGAGTTTCGGTTAATGACCGAGAAGGGGAGGGGAAAGTATGAGGGGTTTGGCCTAGGACAGGGTGGACGAAAGACGCAGGTGGAAGGGGGAGGAGACGGGGGAATGTCGCGTGGGGAGAAGGTGAGAAGGACCTGATGGAGAGAGGGGTGGAGAAGGATGGGGATGGACTGAGGTAAGATACAAGAGAAAATGAAAAGAATATTCTAGAAGAGGTAGGAAATCTGTGGGGATTTGGGTGACTAGGAAGGATGTGAGGAGGAGGAGGAGGAGGAGGAGGAGGAACAGATATATGGAAGCGGAAAGGAGAGTGGAGAAAAGAATGTACTCGTAAACAAGAATTAAAATGAGGAAAAGTGAGAGAGAGAGAGAGAGAATTTTAAGCAGCAATACTCAAACTTTACAATGAACATTCACTAACTCCTTCACTGTGGACGATTTTTCTATTACATATTTTTACTATCATAGCACGATTATATTCAGGACAAGGACATAAGTCATTGTAACTCAACACTACGATCATTTCATTATTTTATCCTTGCTAACATCAGACGAATTTACTTAGATCAAATAGAATATCTCATATACTGAAGTTTTTGCATGTGTTTTAATCAGTGGGAGGGTTAAATGTTGTATGGTCATATGCTGTATGTCCAATCTTACATTTTGCTATGTTAACAAGCGATTCTCTTTTCAGCGGCGATGGTCAATGCTGGCATCATCGCATTTGTGGCAAACATCTTCTTTGTGATCTCATTTACCAGGTTAGTAAAACTATAATGCAATATAAAGTAAATAGATGACAAATAACTACAGTCCTGGTACTAAGAAATAAATAATTACTTTCTCCCATCAGTCAAAACCAGATTAACCAACCATGTTTACCACCTGGCCTGCTCTCATCACTCTCATTTGCTAGACCTTCAAAATATTCATTTCATCTGCTTTCTATTTCACTTTCATCTTATTTCACACTCTTTTTCACCCTCAATTTACATTTTATGACGTGTCCTATGATAATAACGATGATGATGATGATGACAATGATGATGTGATACCAACTACATGTTTCTTGATTCTTCCCATTCCAGTAATTAGTGAGAGACAGTGATTATGATGATGTACTGTAAATGATGATAATATCTATTCTGGCAACACAAATTAATGCACCACCTTCTTTCTTTTCAGCCCATATTGGCTCCAGTCCTACTCATACACCTACAGTGAATTCAAGAACATGGGACTGTGGGAGTTTTGCTTTAATGGCTTCAGATACCCCTACTACCAGTACGATTATAAATTCACCGGCTGTAATTACATCTTCTCTGACGAATACAGAATTATATGGCAATGGATGCTACCTGGTAAGATCTTATACTGGCACTTGACACTGACTGTACAGTAAGTTCACACTGTACGTCATCTTTTTATACACTTTTTACTACTGCGCATTTGCTTTAACCTGATGAAAATCCCTGACCTCTTCTAGGCTGATAGTCAAATGTAGTTGGACTGGAGGGTTCATTTGGGTACTTACCAAGGAGACTCATTCTTATCTCATAACTACAGCTACTCAAATTTCATGTACTCTCAGCTTTGTAGGGTTGGTGTTTTTGTCTGGTAAAAACAAACTGATGATTATATTGTAACATTCAGTCTGAGGATGTCATTAATATTTTATTCTTACTACCTCCTGACAATTTCACTCAGCTTTGGAGATACTTTTCAACCTGGCTGAGTCAAATACAACCTTCCTTAATACATCCACTGCCAAAGATCTTACCAAAGCTGAGTTACATTATCAGGTGGTAGCCTGATAAAAAATGAGACATACATACTGGTAATTGTCATGATGGTGTTAAGTTCACAGCAAATTACTGAAGCAATAAACTCCACTACGATATATAACCATAATGACTGGTAACCATTTTCCTCCAGTCTGTCATATCAACCGTATAGATAAAGCTGATATATTTTTAACACACATTTCTGATGTGTGTGATAGAGATCTCAAGTCAGAAAGGAATCCCAGATGCAGCCAAAAACTTTCCTATCAGGTACAATGCTACCATGGAATTAAGTCAGTCTCCCACCCTTACATGCTCTGGACTACAGTAACCTAACCTAGCCTCAAGCCCCTATGCTCCAAAGAAGGTAATATGAGACTGGGTGTTACCATGCTTTATCTGAAACTTAACAAGCAGCCTGTATTAGGCAAAGCAGAACCACAAACAGTACAGAGAGATGTGCAGATTGCTGGGGTGTCCAATACAGTCGTGAATCATGCCTTTTGGTGCCATTTTTTAGTGGGAAATAGGGTCTGGTGATTGAGTGGTTAGAGGACCCCAGCTGGAGTGTGGTCTAGCCATTGGCACAGACTCAATCCTTAAGAGATGACTGGATGTTTACTGGTATCAATCATGTAGTGGACTGGACTATGGTGGCCTAGATCTAGGCTCCTACACCTCGAAAATGGGTAATATGGGATTGATTGTTCCTGTTTTAATGAGGAATAGTTACTGTTACACTGATAATAATGATGATCTAAGGGACTGAACAGGGAGGCTGCCAGGGATCGAGCAGCGTGGAGAGCCGCCATTAGGTGACCAAGGCCGACGCATGCAAGCATGTTGGAGCCTTCAAAAATGAAACGAAACGATTTAGGTTTCACTCCAACCTTCAAACAGAAAAATTCACTCATTTCACCGTTCACACGCACTGCAGCCTTAGCACCCTCATACACATTCCTTACAGCATTCAGCAACTTCCCATTTTCTCCATATATTCTTAATACTTTCTACATTCCTTGTCTATCCACCCTGCCATATGCTTGCTCCAAATCCATGAAGGCCACATACAACCTGTTTCCCTTCTCTACAAACTTTTCCACTACAGACCTAAGAATGAATATCTGATCTACATAACCCCTTCCCTTCCTAAAACCTACCTATTCTCCTCCAACTAATTCCTCTGTTGTTTCCCTAACTCTGTCAATAAGTTTCCTACCACATACTTCTCCTATTACACTAAGAAGACAAATGCCCCTAGGATTACCACACACTTCATTTTCCCCTTTTCCTTTGTACAGGGGGATAATTATACCTGACTTCCAATCCTCAAGGACTCTACCTTCCTCCCAGGGCAATCTGCACATCTTCCACATCCATTCCACTACCTGTACTATCTCTCCCCCATGCTTCAGCATTTCACCACACACTCCATCAATTCCTGGGGCTTTCCCCATTTTGACTTTCTTCATTGTTTCCACAACTTCCATCCTACTGATTTCTTCCTCTCTTCCCACATCCCTCCTTCTCCCAGCCATTACCCCAGCCACTTATACAGTACTTGCAATACTTTCTCTATGTTCAACAATTCCTTAGAGTGTTCTCTCCATCTGCTCAGCTTTCTTCTCCACTAGCAATCTACCATTTTTATCTTGGATTGAAACAGAGATGTGTCATGTCTCCCTGGTTGTTCAATCTGTATATGGATGGGGCTATAAAAGAGATACAAAGTAGGGCAGTGGATGTTGGAACAGCCCTAATGAGAGATGGCAGTGTTTGGAAACTCCCTGTACTGTTGTTTACTGTGCTGCTAAGTGAAGACAAAGGGGAACTGCAAGGCTTGGTGAATGAGTATGGGAAAGTGTGTAAGAAACGGAATCTAAAGGTGAATGTAGGGAAGAGTAAAGTTATGGTCTTTGAGAGAAATGAAGTCACTGAATGTACAGCAAGGCTGGTTGAGGAGGAAATGGAAAATGTGAGTGTGTTTAAGTACTTGGGTAGTGTGATGAGAATGGATGGAAGTTTAGAGGGTGAAAAGCTTGAAAGGGTACAACAAGGAAGAAAGGTTGCTGGCTCTTTGAAAGCAGTGATAAGAAACAGGGAAATAAGAATAGAAGTAAAACAGTCACTGCATGACAGTATTGTGATACCAACTCTAACATATGGAAGTGAAGCTTGGACTTTGTTGGAGGGACAGAAGTCAAGAGTGAGAGCAGTGGAAATGAGTTGGGAGGAGCAAGTGGGGTCATATGGAGAGAAAAACTGAGAAATGAGGAAGTGAAGGAGCATTGTGGTATGGATGTGATAGAAGGCATTAGGAGAAATACTCTGAGGTGGTTTGGCCATGTGGAGAGGATGGAGAGTGAGAGACTGACAAGGAGAGTGTATGTGAGTGAAGTGGAAGGGGTAGAGGGAGGGAGAGGCCAAGGATGAGATGGAGGGATGAAGTGGAGAGGTATATGAGAGGGGGGTATGAGCTGGGAGCAGGGCAGTGAAATGGCAGGGAATAGGGTAACATGGGGGTGATTTGTTTGTGGTCACCCCTTAAAGGATTAAGGCATCTGGCAACAGCATGACAGACAGATACTTAGGTAGAGTTTAAACTACTGTTCCCATAACACACAAATCAACAATAACTATTATGTTTGCAAATGATAGCTAGTAAACTAATTTTGCTATTTTTCTTTGGTGACTAAGCTGTCAGCTTTTTTCAGCATGGTTTATGGCAGTGCAGACATTCATGACAATTGCACTTTTGGCAAGCGTAACGACCCTAGTGACTGTGAGCCTCATCCTGGTGCGCTGGCCAATGCAAACCATCATGCGCTACGAATGGCACCTCACTGCATTTTGCTTCCTGTGCCAGGCTGTCACTGGTAAGCTAAAATACTTGGCATGTACTAAATACTTCCCCGGTCTGCCAAGAAACATAATAACAGTTATGGTACTCAGTGAACATTTGATAATGAATGCTTAATCTGGCACTGTCAACTTGTACCATACCATTTCCATATGTGAAAACAGCAACTCAAACAGATGTGGCATGCTATTCTGATCAACATGGGAAGAAGTAACGAACTGTGGATATGAAACAATGTTAGAAACTTATTTTCTCAATACTAATAGGAATAAAATACAAATAATATTCTCTATTTTCAGAAAAAAAAAGAAGCACTATTTATTGTGTAAGCACATCTTTTTTTTTTTTTTTTTGTGCTCAGTATACCTCCACAGTCTATTAACCCACATTACCATATCACTTTCAGTGTACTGTGTACTCTATAATACAATGCTTTATGCCAACAGTGGTGGGTATTTTCTTTGCGGTTCTGGTGTTTGGAGTGATGTGTTGGTCGCGTGACTGGCTCCTCAACCCCAACTTCAACTACCTGTCATGGTCTTACGCATTTGCAGTGGTTGCTGGAGGGATTCATGCCTTCGCTGGCTTCACCCTGCTACATGTGAGTCTAAATGTGCCATATCCCCGATGTGAAAGAGAATTTCAAAGCATTTTTTCCGCAGTGGTTTATTTTTGCTTATTTAACAGAATGTGGCACCATTCCCTTCTATCCAAACTCCCTTGTTATGGCCTATCATCTTTTGTTCCTCTGATTTCCTCATATCTCAGCGACAGAAAGATAAGATTAAAAGTACGTAACGCTCCAATTTCCAATCGATTAATGCCGGCATGCCACAGGGATCAGTTCTAGCTCCAACCCTATTCCTAATTATTGTTAATGATCTCTTATGTCACCCATAATCCCATCCATTCATATGATGATAACTCACCACTTCACAGTCCATTCACACTTAAACACCCATTCACAAAGTTTAATACCTCCAACTCACAACTCAGTACAGCAATCTCCACAAATCAAGACTTATCTAAGATCACTGAATGAGGACAAAATAACATTGTCTCTTTTAATGCTAGGAAAACCAAATACTGTATATACAATTTACTAATAGACAGATATTGCCTGATTCCTATATTACCTTCTGCTACTAATATTCCTATCTCTAAAAGTATTGAAATTCTTGGCATTTCACTTAACAATGCACTCAGCTGCACCTCTCATGTTAGATCACTTGCTAAAACTACCTCAAAGAAACTTCGATTATTGTACAGAGTCCGTAACTTCTTCATTGATGAACAGTTAGCTATACTTTATAAGAGTCATGTGCATTCTCAGCTGAAATATTGCTCACCCTTGTGGAATGGATAGGGAGAGGTTGCAGTAAAACAACTAGACAAAATCTAGAGCAAAGCTGTTAGAATTATTAATAACCCCACTATTACAAATGAATTACCTCCTATATAAGTAAAAAGGAATGTTGCCTTCCTTGCATTATTTTACTGATACTTTTATGGCAAAGGCTCAGATGAAGTTGCAACCATTGTGCCACCCTTCCATGCCTTTCCCTGCACTACACAGGCATCTGGTAGTGCTCATGACTGGACTGTAACACTGCCATACTGCAGAACTTCTGCCTATCAGAATTCTTTTATTCCCTGAACTGCATCTCATTGGAACTCGCTTTCCCAGAGCTGTTTCCCCCAGACCTCAACATACAGCTGTTCAAGTCCAACTGTTACAGCTTTTTTATGAATGGAGGACACCTGTAATCCAGTGTATGGATTATTTTTTCTTTATTTATTTGTTTTTCCTTCCTCTGTAAAAAAAAATATATATATATATATTGTATCTATCTACCTATGACCAGACACCACAAACCCATAAGGGGTGGCCGTTTACGTTAGTTGTTTTACAGGGAGGGGCACTATCCTTCCACAAAGCCACTTGCTGACACACAGAGAACACATATGGTTTGGTTATACGTTTACCACCCAACATTATAAATGGTTTCCTGGCTTACTGGACACCACTAAGCTCATCACTCAATGTAAAGACACCTGAAGAGGGAAGTAGAGTACTAAAAAGTGACAGCAAAGATGGGAGAAATAGGAAGAGAGGAGGATAGACAGAAAATGAATGATAAGATGAAAGAAGAAGTAGAAAGCACTACATCATGTGAGTGGATGATGGTCACGAACACCTACCACCAATACTGTATTCATTTGTGAGTTACTTTATCTTTTTACTATCAACACAGGTTTTGTCAAAAACATATCAGAAGATATTAAAGTGTAATGTGCAAAATATACAGATAAATAGTGTTTTGAAATGTCCTAAGTCAACAAGAATATGGCCCTATTGTCATGTTACTGGCTGCAGTATCCTAGCTAATGACATCAGCTGATATATCAAGCTTTGTATTACGTGCTGGTGAATACTGTCATACATGTCTAGATGGAGGTCTGAGAATGGTTGGTTAAAATAAAAAGAGGAGGCGAACCAAGAATGAATTGAAGGAACAATGATTATTACATGGGGGAGGGTGGTGTTTTGTGGGACTGAGTAGTCAGAAGGTACATTTTGTCAAGACCACTCTTCAATGGGTACATCATCAGACTATAGATATATATACCAGAGTTACTTTTCATAATACTGGAAGCTGTTAGTGTAAACTACTGGTATTCAGTATTCACTGGTCAGCTACAGTTACTGTAAATTTTTAATATTTATGAAGCACCATCAGAAGCTATGTTTATGGTAACTGAAGTGACTATTTACTACCACAGCACTAAGGGAACAGTTTGTTTCAGTGTATTGGTGATGTGATGTGAATGGGATGACTGAGATGGTACTGACATGTGGAGAGAATGGAAGTGGTTAACTGGCAAGGAGGATTATAGATATGAATGCTGAAAACAGTGTTCTAAAGGGCTGGTCCAGGAAAATATGGGGTGAAAGTTTAACATAAAGACCTGCAAAAGACAGTAGCTATTAGGTGACCAAGTCTTACATATGCTCACATTTCTGGACCATACCCATCCCAATATAAGTGGGATACTGAGTGATGATGAATGATGATGACGATGATGATGATGATATTTCCTAACACATATCCTGCTTTCCAGGAGACATTTGAAGCCAAGGAACGAAAGCGTCAAGCCAGCAACCTTCTGCAGATGGAGCCACAGGGCCAGCTGGGCATTCCTCATGTACACCCCATGGGCGGAAGCATGAGTATGATGGGACAGGGCTACATCTAAGCAACTGAAACTGGGCCCTTATTATCATCATTTAAGTTAGTCCCTAACATGTCTTCCTAACCAGTTTATTTTTGTACAGTTTCTGTACATGACATGTTAATATTCTCTTACATGCTATTTATGGTATTATCAATACAGTATTTTGATTCCATACAAGAGAATAATAAATTTTTAAATAAATTGCAAGGGAAGAGGTGCTAAACAGCCCCTTAAAATGATGAGAATATGACACTAGAGCACAAAGATACTATTTGTACTGTCTTGTACAACCACAACTATTCCTTGCCATACAGCTCCTAGTTTCTTTGTAAAGGTTTGAATGGTTGCACTGGTCAATTTAGGGATACTGAATGACACTGAAACTGGGAAGTATTAATGTCCAGTATTGAAAGTTTTATGAGCATATCTGTACCTAGATGATCTATTGCCAAGTACTAATAACATAAACTGAATACTGTAGTTATGTTTACTATACAATATTATCTCACTCCATCTTTACGAGGAAATATGGGTGAGGAACTATAGATGATCATATGATGAATACTGTGCTGTATTATAACAGATATATACTAAACAGGAACCACCAATACTGATGGATGTAGGTACTGTTAAGAAGCCTGTGCTACACATTCAGACTCTCTAAATCAAAAGGAACAAAGTCACCTGCTCTAATTGTTTACCAAACTATTCCTTGCACATCACTGAAGTCTGGGAATCATGTAACCTCTTATCTAGGCTTAACTTCTGACAACTGTTCTTCCATGTCAACTACTGTTATGCAGTGAGTACAACAGCAGCAACACTGTACTTCCATGTTATGGATATTTATTATGTATACCTACACTAACACTAAAATATTTTTGGTAATACACAATATGTAACCTGTAGAGTAATACATCTGAACATGTTATACAGGACACAAATTTTGTCTTAGAGAAAAACTATCAGATCTAAGCTTAAAAAAAAAAAAAAAAAAACTGGAAGATCAGAAAAATATGTACAAGCCCTTACAGTGTGTAAGAAGAGGAATCTGAAAGATAATGTAAGCAAGAGTAAAGTTATGGTGTTTGAGAGGAATGAAGTCACAGAATGCATGGTGAGGTTGGATGGTGAGGATATGGAGAATGTGAGTGCTTTCAAGTACTTGGGTAGGGTGATGAGCAAGGATGGACGTTTTGGGGACGAAGTGCTTGAAAGGGTACAGCAGGGAAGGAAGGTTGTTCATTCACTGAAAGTGGTGATAAGAAATAGAGAGGTGAGTATGGAAGTAAAGAGGTCACTGCATGATAGTATTGTGATCCCTACCCTGACGTATGGAAGCGAGACGTGGGCCTTGCTAGAGGAGAACATGTCAAGAGCGTGAGCAGTGGAAATGAGTTACCTGAGAGGTGCATGTGGAGTGACATGGAGGGACAGGTTGACGAATGAAGTGAAAGAACGTTGTGGGATGCATGTGGATGTGACTGAGAAAATTAGGAGAAATACAATGTGGTGGTTTGGTCGTGTGACGAGAATGGAGAATGAAAGACTGACTAAAAGGGTGTATATGGGTGAAGTGGAGGGAGGGAGGGGGAGACCGAGGATGAGGTGGAGGGATGGAGTTGAGAGGTATATGAGGGAGGGGGGTGCGAGTTGGGGGGCAGGCAGTCAAATGGTGGGTGACAGAGTGACTTGGAGGCGTTTTGTCTGCAGCCGCCCTTTGCAGGATTAGGGCATTGGGCTAACTAGATAGATAGATAGACCTAACATGAAATAGCATTAAAATTATGTTAACTTATGATTAACTACCAAGCTTAGAGAAAATTTCTGTGACAGACACAGTTAACACTAAGCTTTAGTAGATGGAAGTACAGTATTAACAACTTGGGTAAATGTGATGAGTGTAATGTACACTATGGTATGAAACCCCCACCCTTCACTTGTAACCAAACACTGTGATGTCAGTAACCATTCCGTCCAATGCAAGCACCAGTAAACGCTTAAACTTCAGGCACTTCTCACGGAGACTGCATTACTAACTAAACTGAACAAGTCACTTTTCCTATGTTTCCCATGAAGGAATGAAGTACTATCTAAATTAAGGCTGTAAAAATATCTTTACTACATTTATAGAAATCCAAACACATAGCACAGCTAATTAATTGTGCCCAACACATTGCACACCGAGATCAAGAAACAGGGGAGCAGTGTTATCAATGCAACATTATTTGGATCAAAATCATTTAGCATTCGATGTCTTTAACATATTATTCTTGCTATCTTCAGATGATCTGATTAACCTCAGTAAACTTTGGAGCGACATTCCTAACTGGAGTGGTTAGAAGTGCAATCTTCAGTATTCCTTCTATTACTAGGGGGCTCTCCTAAGCTGAATATAACTGTCTGCTGGTGGCACGGGTAAAACAAAAAAGAGTGCCTGTATATGCCAGAGTGGTTTAATCATTTACCCATACAATACTTGGGTTTGGATCTGAAGCTTTCAATGGGAAACTTGGACCTCTAATGATGCCAGCTAGAGTTTAACCTTTTGAACTGTAGAGTTTCTCTTGATTATTAAATGGTCTGATGTCATTCTATGTACATTCTTAGGTGTGCCAACAGCAAAGAAAGGGTTACTTAAGGTGGTTTTTGAAGCATTAGATAGCTACTATTTCAGTTAACAAAATCCTTGTCAGTTAACCTGAATAGAATACCTAAATGCACTAACCTAAGCAAAGGAATTAAAGGTAAAGTGTTTGTGATATAATTATAAAAGCTTCTACAATGTAAATATGCAATGCACTGTACAGTAATACCATTTAATCCTTTCAGTGTGTGCTGTCTCATCCTTGCTATCACCAGACAATTTAATTTAGCTTTGAGAGACCTCATATAGAGATATGGTTTGTGATGTCAACAGCTAATCCCTCCAGTTCAAAGTCTCTTTTAAGCTAAATAAAACCATCTGAAAATAGCATGAACATAGTAAAGTGACATCATTGTACTGATGGGATTACTAAGGTCACGTTAATTAAGCAACGCTATTTTTAAATGGTTGTTTGCCCATTTCACTGGGCTTATTGTTGATAGTCCTCACACAACTGTACTTTATATTTTCTAGTTTTCTGGATTCTACCTCACCCCATCCTCTGGGGGAGAAAAAGGTTGAGATGATAATGATGATGATTATCTGCTCTGTACCCTTTTTCATATGAGCAGTGTGATGTCTGCTCTCTTTACCACAACAATGTTTAAATTCTTATGGTATGATGACATCTACCACATTTTATTCTTGCTCCCTCCAAGTGATTTTCTTCAGCTTAGTGAAGAAGCTGCATTGAATCATTCAGTTCAACTGAGATTGTTTTTCATAAAAAAAATGGCATCAACATACTGAAGGGGCTTACATTTTAATTTTTTACCATTTAGTTATTTAGAGTATCTGTAATGTATACTGAAACCCCTGTGTTATCCCTTAACCTGTGGATTGTGCAATTACCTTTTTTTTTTTTTAACCCACCCTGTGGTGGAGGGGGGAAAAAAAATAAAAAAAATTACAGACTTGAAGATAAACATTCAGGGCATCATCTAGTGGGAGGGGGGGGACTCTCTCTCCGTCTTTGCTGCGTAGCACCACGTGTAAGAGTGTGAAGGGGTGGCATAGTGGGAAAAAAAATGAAGTTTTTTATAAACTTGAAGATAAACATCCAGGGCATCATCTGGTTAAAAAATTAAAAAAAAAAATCCTCCCCCTCTCCCTCCATCTTTGAGTAGCACTATGCTTAAGTTTGCAATGGGGTGGAGCAGTTAGTGGTGATACACAGCCACTGGAAGGTTAGCATAGCCTGAGCTGTGGCTCACAATGTAATGCTTCCCAGCCTGAGCTGTGGCTTGCAATCCATGGGTTAAGGTGTACTATCTTCCTTAACAGGTATAGTTATACAAACTGCTAATGAATACTGATGTCTGTTAATACTATGAAAATCTTCCTTATGATACATTCTCAAACTGTTCATTTACTGCTCCCTTAGCTGCTTCATTGTCTATTTTGATACATTATATGACACTGATGTTTTATAAAAATTTGGTAGCTATTATACTGGCTGACAACATCAGCTAGAGTAAAAGTCATGTGCCGTGCAATGTGGTTTGAATCCACATGAGGCATCTGGATTTTTCAGGTGAATAATGCCCACTCCTAAAACTGTCCCCTGGCCTTAAATGTCCTGGACAACAGTTGTCTGGTCTCGGGTCCCTACACTTTGCATTAGGTTATGTGGAACTGGTTGTATTATTTTACCACTTACAATGCTACCAGTTTACAATCTACATGAGACTTACAGCCATATAATAACAACTAAGTCTAAGTAAACTTATGTTGGGAGTAAATCAACTTGAACTAAGCTTTGAGACAACCAACTGGAGATATTACAGTGTCAATTTTCAAACAAAATACAGTGCACCCCCACACAATGCGAACTCACACAGTGTGAATCACCTACAATGAAAAGTCAACCCAGAAAATGCTTATTTTTATCGAATGCGAAATCTGTGAATCGAACTTCCCAACATATGAATCGGCTGTATGATTCCAAGGCAAAAATGGACTTCCCGCTACTACTACGAGTGTTGGGCTGGACAATGCGAGTCAGTCACACGAAGGCAGGTGGCTGGCAACGAGCCAGATTCAAAATGGTGGGCAGCTGGCCAGCTATCTGCATGCCTTCTACCGACTTTCCTGGGCAAACGGTCACTTCTCTTCCACACTGTCGCGAGAACATATGTTGTATCTCGCATCCTGTGGCACGTTTTAACATCATAGCAGTACCCACCTGTTCATTATGGTCTCAGATGTCAACTTGGAAGGCTTTATGGCACCTCCAGGAGACCTCAGCAGTGACAGTAAGAGTGACAACGGGGTGCCCAGCCCTGTAGGGCAAGAGTAGATGACCTGAGCCTCGGATACCCATCCTCCTCCCTTCTTAACAAGCCCAGAAGTCACTTAAATAAAGGTACATGGAACTCTATATGCTGTTTTATTTGTTTGTCCAACTAGAAGTACTATTAAACAAAGTATTAACAGGGCAGAGTAGGCTGGAAGGGGACCCGAAGCCCAAGCCCTGGGTGGGCTGTCCACCATATACCATTTTTCCCATACTTTCTTTGGTTCACACAATAAGAAATCATAGAATGCGAGGGTTTATGCTGTCCATAAACTTGCATTGTGTGAGGGTGCGCTCATGGTGTAAAGTACTGTATATGTTCTCCCAAATATTATGGATACATAAACTGTATCTGTAATAACACCTGATGGTGTATGGTAAGTGTACCTATTTTATGAGTAAGATTTTGTTGCTCTTATATACAAAAGTCTAGCTGATGTCAGTATCTGGAACAGTAGTAAGAAAAACTAGTCTGAATGAAGTGTTTGTGTTATCAAATGTACTGTGCAGTCTAAGAAACAATACCATCCTATATTTCAGTAATAACTGACCTCAGAAAAACTGAACCATCCAACACAAGCAATAGCTATGACACAACATGTATTGTGCAATAAAACTTACATTTTGTCAACTTTAAATAATTTTCAAACAGAACTGGGAAAACAGTTGTCTCTTAGGCTGTAAATGTCAGTGCATTACATGTTTATAAAATTTCTATAATGTACCATATTTAACTTACTTATGCTGTCTCTAACTCCTTCACTACGATGATGTCTTTCTAAGAGCCGAGATATTTCTGACACCAATAGATCATTTTATTCCCTTACAGACAGATGTCTGCTAGTTATGAGGTTAGAGAATGAGTCTGTTAACCCCTTCTCATCCAGAATGTATTTCCAAAGTGAATAAAACAAACTGTTAAGCTGCATAAAATAAAAATGACATCTTTAAGATGAAGGGGTTAATGGCAACACCCAAAGAAACAATTTTTGAATCATAAAATCTGTGAGTTTAGAGACAGAGTTCACTATGTGCCTCTGTAACAAATTCCATCCAGTGATACATCTCCTGTTTTATACTTGTACCATGTTTATTAAAGTTTATTTGACTTCTGCCTCTTTGAGCTTCCCTTAAACACTACTGAAACAGGTATTATACACACCAAGATTTACAGATAAAAGAGGATAGCATGATCTCACTGGTTACAAGTTGTATATTGGGGGGAAGTGTGTTTGAGAGAATGAGAAAGGTATATGGGGATACAGTCAGGACCATCCCCTATCTGAGGACTCCCAGGAGGAAGCAAGGTGCTGGAGATGACTGTCAAGTTAAAACAGGCATGCTAACCCTTGTCATGCACTCTTCCCTGCAAATTTCATCCTACTAGCTCAATCCCTTATCATTTCCACAGCCTCATCAACCTCTACGCAGTACACACTTGTTTACCACATCTTTTCATGATAATGACCTAACACACCCACCATCAAATTCATTCACATAACCCCTTACCATCCTGTTCATGTTCATTCTCATATGAACATACCATCTAAGTACACCCTTCATCTACTGTCCACAGCCTTCCTGAATTCACATAACTCCTTACCATCCTGTTCATGTTCATTCTCATATGACCAAACCATCTAAGTACACCCTTCACCTATTGTCTACAGACTTCCTGAATGTGTTCCCAAATATCACTTTATCCTTACAAATGAAACATATCTGCAGGAAACAGGCAATTCAATTTTACAGATAACAACGGAACTATAACAAGCACACTTTCTGTAATTCACAGTACACATGACTGCAAAGTGAGAGAGAGAGAGAGAGATTCAAATGAGAACCTACTGTACAAGGTGAGCAGAACTGATGCATTTTCTCATCAAAAATATCCATCACTGTCAGCATCATTCTGAAAACAGCTCCCCCTCGCATTACTGTATATCTTCGTCAGTAATAGTAATTGGACCATACTCCATTGGAACTGCATTTAATTGTATCACTCCGCAATTAGGCAAAACAACCATTCTAGGATGACGTGTTACATTCTATTTCAGATTACCATCACAGGTGTTTGGGACGTTTTTGGTGGAGCTGTACAATGTTAGCACAGGTACTGATCATAAATTAAAAGACCTATTGAAATGCAGTACAATACTCCTGAACTGACCTGGGACAGATGCTGACGAACTGAGGTCGAGGAGATAGTTCATGGTGGCCTGAGGAAGGTTACCATCAACTACAACCAGTGGTGCTCGGCTGATCACACCCTCAAACTGGCTCACCTGGTAGGGGATATACCAGTATTTGAGTACTACAGTATAGTCAAATGGGATTTCTGATACAACGGGGAGCTGATCGAATGTTTGTGAATCAACATCCAGGTCTCTAATGTTGGATGATACTGGATCCACCCAACTGTGCATAGGGAAACAAATCTACATTAAACTGAGGTGGAGGCAATAAAGGCAGAAAAAAAATCCACTTGACCCTGGAGGTAACCACATCCTGTATTTACATAATTAAATGTACAGTATTATACCTACTGTACTATACATATGCAAATTACCACTTTTGTGCATGGTCCTTTTTTTTTTTTTTTTTTAACAGCTGTCACTATAAACTAGCTAATCAGCTAAACTGCCAGTCTAGTAACTAAGCTTTTAATAAGAATTACTATAATTTACTGTGGACTCCATGCTGATGAAGATTGTCAAAAAGATAACTTAAAATGAGGAATTATGGTCCAAATCAACTCACATGGGCTGGGGTGATGCAGTCGTGTACTGTCATGTCACCAACACCAAACAGTGCCTCACCACCCTGGTCCAGCACCACACAGTACACTGCTGTGGAAGCATTTTTTACCACTGCCAGTCCATCCTGTTCCTGTAAAGTACAACCTCTTTTGTAACGTATGCATAGTAGCACAATTCAAAGCTGGTGCCAGAGGAAAACTCCTTTACACGATGCCACCAATATGGATGGATGGATCCACTGTCTGGTTATAGAGTCATCCTTCAACTCCCTTCCTATCCACTGATAGGTAATTGGTGGACTGCAGGTAAATGGCAACTTCAGCCTGCAGTCCACCAGATACACGCCCAGTTGAGTTTCAGGTCACAACAACAATTCCATGCTAGGCAAAGCTGTCTATTGTGTTGTTTTGGCCTAAAGCTCATCTGAACATGGACCTGGTGGGGATTAAAGAATCCCCGAGCTAGACCTTACAATGAGATCATATAGCCCCGCTGGGTAACAGGAGGGCGCTACCCCTCCCGGCACGGCAGTCCCGGGTGCGGCTCGAACTCGCGACCCCCCGGTCCCGAGCTTGATGCTCTACCTCTGAGCCACCGTGCCCCCCATGGACCTGGTGGACTACAGGCTGAAGTTTCCCTTTCACAGTCTACCATCCTCCTTTACATGGACAAGAAGATAATTGAGGGAGCCACCCATGTCAGTAAACAACTGGGACCTGAAATACAACCATTTCTACCGGGTGCTTTTCTATGTGAGTGTGTGTGTATGATTAAAGGTGTGTTTGGGTGTTCCGGGCAGCAATGCGGAGTCTATGGCCTACAAAACCATTTGCTAGGTAATGTTAGAGTTCAAACCCTGGTGCAGGCAGTTGGCTCCACTTGATTCAAGTACTTATTCTCTTTAGACAGGCAGGTAAAATCAGGATCCATGGCAGTAGGTACCTGGAAGGTTAAAGTTGGCAAACCCACTCTCAAAAGACATTGATAAATATTTGCTTCCAGTAAGTAGTATTCATTAATATAAATGGCTTTTCTTCTATGGCATTTTCTTCACAAACTGGTCTGAGGTTATATATATAAAAAAAAACTGAGTGTGTGTGTGTGGGGGGGGGGTCTTGGGAAGCGAAGCTCCCCCCGACCCCCAGTTAGATGTAACTTTTGAAAGAAACGAATGTCAAACTGTGGCAACCCAAATGATGCTGTGGCTTGATATCCCAAGAGAGTGGGCAAATAACGCAACACAGACTCAAAGGCCAAGGTTATGGAGATGATCACTGTGGCTCAAAAGAGCCTCTGGGCACCAGACCCACCTCACCATTGTATACAGCTGGTCATGCTGGAGGGGTGCCTTTATGCAATGTCGCTGATATAGCTAGGTGGCTGTTGCTTGATTAAAATAACGTCCCTCATCTTCCTCCCTACCCATCAAAAGGAAGATGGTAAAAAATGGCCAGGGAGGGGTGAGGGTCAGGGACAAAGACCCTCCAATAGTTTTGAAGTGTATGCATAGCAGCGAGGGAGGAATAAATGTGCGTTAGGAACCACACGCAAGAAAAAAGTTAGCCCCCCCGACCCCTTCACTCCTAGTGGGGAAATAAAAGGATAAAACAACACAAATATTTATATGCTGGTACCGAAGGTTGCCACTGGGTGAACTTGTTTATCGATGAACAGTTCCATGGGATGACTATGAAGGATGCTGTCTGGCTAAATGTTTTGGGTTGCTGCTGTGGTTACTCAAAATACCGGCAATTACATTAGTATCAAACATCGTTACCTACATTACATGCAAATGAAAGTCAAGAACCACTACCTGACTCACGAATTATGCAGGGAATTAAAAATCTCACTTCCAAGCTCGTGTCCTGACAACACCGCTTTTGGAACATCCCATGCCTACTGGATCTCTCACTGTGCATGCATCATGCAACAGAGATGTTCACATTCTTAATTACAGTATTTCCTTAAGGAATGTGTTATGCTACGTATCTGTGGGTTGGTTTCTCGCCCTCAAATACGCAAGCTACAGCAGGTCCCTATTTTAGACCAGGGCGGTATCTCTATGGAATAGGACTGAACACAAAAACAAAGCAATGAATGTTACACACATGTATTACAAATATCTTCCCAGAGACAATAATACATCAACAAATACATTAGGTGCTGGGTTTGCCGGAGATGGGTTAACAACTCAACACAAGCTTTTACTTGACTGGAAATCTGTCACTATACCAGCTGGTAGAAGTATCGTATTATTTACCCAGCACTTATGGCACATGAAATACACTTATGATTTAGGACACAGGAATGAATTTACTACAATTTCCCAATCTCGAACAGCACTGGACGGCACTGGTATATGAATTACGTTAACACCTGTGTCATGGACACTTGGCGGCCGGAAGTCTATCTCAGATAGAGTCAGCCATGCAGTGATCACTGAAGGGGGGGACTGCAGTATTCTAGCGGGACATTTGGAGATGCCCAGACATACCCTAACTAATGTGCCCGGACACTGGGGTGGGTGGAGGTTTAATGCACAAGGGGAAAGCACGATGGGAATAATATCTATTCCTTCTGTTAGCCACTGAGGTGTTTCACTCGCGTGCCTGTACACTGGGGAGGGAGAGTTTCAATAAACAAGGGAATGGCACAATCGGCACAATATTATTGTTCTGTTGGTCACTGTGGCGTTTTGTTCACTGGGGGATGCACGGGACTCCACTCGGGATATAAATTAGGCCAAGGTTAGCTATTAGGCTCGTCCAATCTTATACTCTGGGCTCCTGGTCACTTATCACTAGAATATACTATAGGGAATCACTTGCATGGTATAAGCTAATGCACACACATGTATCTGGGTCTAGAAAGCACACACATAGGTAAAGTCCACTTGCTTCACTACCACTGGTGGGCCCCAGGTCGATTCCTCCGTCCGGAGGAAGGGCAGAGTGACGCGCCCCCCCCCCTCGACAGGGCCCCACATGTAGTCGTGGGACTAGGGGCTCGGCCCAAAGAGAGCCAGGAGACGGGCCTGACATCGAGTCTTGGAGAGACTCAGGGAGGTCTGTCCCACAGGTAAGTCGCACCCTGGTGTTCGGTGCAACTCCTGGGGTGACTGAGGACCCAGGGTACTGGAACCCGGGGTGGCTGTACTGCGGCAATGGCTGGAGAGCAGCGGTGCCGTCGGGATCGTCACACAGGGACCTTGGGCCGGGGGAGTAGTAGACAGGGCTCGACGCTGGCTGCGGGGTCTGCTGGGGCTCTGCTTCGGCCGCTGTTCACACTGGTAGAGTTGCAGGGAACCAAGGCCTTGCCACGGCTCGGGGGAGGGGTCCTCTCTGGCTGCAGGTTCTCCTGTGGGAGAGAAGCAGACTGTGGCCTGCTCTACCTCCGGCCTGACGTGACTAATGGCCGATGTCGTGGTGGCACAGGGGACATCAGCTTCAGTGCGGCTAGTGGCCTGCTCTACCTCTGGCCTGACGTGACTAATGGCCGACGTCGTGGTGGCACAGGGGACATCAGCTTCAGTGCGGCTAGTGGACTGCTCTACATCAGGCCTGACGTGACTAATGGCCACCATGTTGTGGCGGCACAGGGGACAACAGCTTCAGTGAGGCTAGTGGCCTGCTCTACCTCTGGCCTGACGTGACTAATGGCCAACGTCGTGGTGGCACAGGGGACAACAGCTTCAGTGCGGCTAGTGGCCTGCTCTACCTCCGGCCTGACGTGACTAGTGGCCGATGTCGTAGTGGCACAGGGGGTTGTAGCTCTGGTGCGGCTAATGGTCCGTACCGTGGAGCTAAGAGGACTAGTAGCAGAGGGACGGACTGTGGCCGATCCTGACTCGTACCCAGTACGGCTTGTGGCCGGTACTGCGGCGCTACTCTGGGGGGAACGGCTACAGGAGTCGGACGACTTATGGCCTGTCCTGCCCGACTGACACGCGTCTGTGCCGCGACCCTGTAGCAGGGGTGCAACTGGGGAACGGACTGTGGCCGGTTCTGCCCCATACCCGGTATGACTATGGCCAATACCGCGGCGCTGCATGGAGTTGTAAACTCCACCCCTTACCTGGAGAGTGTTTTTTTTTTTTTTTCTTGGGGCTTAATGGCCATCGTCCGCTTGGGGGACATTAGGCCAACCAGATATAAGGAGAAATATAATTAGAGCAGCCTCACGTCACTACCGGCCGAGCTCTTACCGCAGTCGTGGCGGGAGCATGTGATAAAAGGCTCTAAGATCGGCTAGACGTGCCTCCTCCCCGCAGATGATCAGGACGGGTCTGATCTCATCCATGTCGGCAGCCCGGAGCAGATCATAGAGGGTCGTGTAGGTCGTGGCTTCGAGCTGGTATGACCGGGTGTGGGCATCGAGGGTCAGGAAGTGGCGGTAGGAGGCTACATCTAGCAGATCCTTGAGGTCAATGATTGGAGGGCGAGATGAAGGGCCCTCCGCTGCTGGAGGAGGGGATGACTCACGAATCCCCTCCTCGGCCGAGGAGCCGGTCGACGCTTCCTCGGCCATGGAGGCAGTATCTGAAGAATCCTGCCCCTCCTCCGTCATTGATGGTTGTCCGTGTATTTGTGCCGTGGTCTGATCCGTTGTCTTAGACAGTGCCGGGTTGTCAACAGAAGAGGGAGTGGCAGTTTTCCTGCTGAGGGGAGCCTCGAGTCGCAGTCTCTTCCTCGGGGTCTGACGAGGGGCAGCAGATCGTCGCTGCCGGGCCCTATGTTCCCGTCGGTGGGGAATTGAGTGTATGTCGCTGGCGAAGCACTCGGGGATGACAAGGCAAGGCAGCCCGTTGTCCTCGAAGATCTTGGGGAGGAGAACGTGCAAAGCCCCCATATTACCCCCACAGAAAGCCTTCGCCTTCGCAATACACATCTCCACAAGGAGATTTAGCTGTTTAGGATTCCCAGGATCCCTGGCCTGATGTCCCTGGGCCGTTAGACGTCGCCATGCATGAGCAGAGCCCTGCATGGCCACACCTCCCGGCCCAGTAACATCCCTGGCCTCAGGACCCTTTGGAGTCCCAAATAGACCAAGTTCCACCCGCTCTCCATTACCTAGGTAGCATTGGAGGTGTTGTGGATTTGGCTTAACGATCGCCAAACGGTGCACGAAAACATCAACGCCAGTGTCCTGGCATTTGATGAAACCGTACCCC
>JAGKTI010013164.1:1332-23479 GCA_018397915.1 Birgus latro
GGGCGGGTTTTTCCATGCGAGATGCGGAGTAGGAAGGGTTATGGGGGTGGTGTTGGGGGGTGGGGTGGGCGGTTGGCTGTTACTGGGGGAAGGGGTGGGCGTAGGGGTTGAGGTGTAGCGGGCTGGTGGGCGTGAGATACGCCCGGAACGGGTAGTGGTGGTGGTTAGTCGTGGAGTGGGTGGCGAAGGGGAAAGGGATGGTGGAGCGGGGGCGGGCGGAGTGTGAGGTGGCGTGGTGTGGCTGGTTGCCGTGGTTGGTGGGGGTAGGGGTTAAGCTGGGCGCAGAGCGTGGGATGGTCGGTGTGGAATTTCCGGTAGGTGTGTGCTAAGCACATGGAGCGGGCGGCGGGGGAGTGTGGTGGTGGGGTGAGTGTAGTGCGCGGGCGTGGTGCAGGAGTTTCGAGCGGCGAGGGGGAGGTGAAAACCGATGGGGAAGGGGATGTCACGAATTTTCTACATTGTGAAATTATGTATTGTAAATCGTGACATCGAGTGATTTTGTGGGAGCAACGAATACTTCCTAATGTCACGAATCTTCTACATCGTGAAATTATATATTGTAAATCATGACCGAGTGATTTTGCGGGAGCGACGAATAATTCTGAAATGCACGAGATTTCACTCAATCTCTCAACCGTTCACTCGCGTACTTATATTCACATCAAATTGTCAAAACTTTTGTCACTCTTTCGTGAGTGATTGTCTTTATGTACAGACAATGCATTCCTCTGAGCGATAATTTCTGAATTATCGCTTCTGCCTCCCTGGCCGTTACCCGGCCACACTCTTTCACACGCCCTTACGTCGGACACTCAAAACCACAGTCAGTCTGTCCTATAGTCTCGGAGAGTGAGGTGCGCTGTACAAAAGCTCCAGCGATCTCTTTTCTTAGTGATTTCAGGTCTCAGCTTGTATTGGCGTGTATTCCCGAAGCTCCCACCAGCTTGGTGATCGACTGATTTAGCGACGGTCCCATCCATACTGATTAGTATCTTCTTTTGTTTTTCCTTGGCTTAAGTTTTTGATTATTTAGCTATTTGTCTGAGTGTTTGAGTGAGTGCATTTCCCTTTCTTTGATTTGAATTGATTCATGTAACGTAAATTTATTTTCTTGTATTCAATAAATTTACAGTTCGTTTTCTTGAGCTTTGTTATATGTAACAGTCGTGTTTGATTTCCCCACATATTTAGTATACTTTTGCTACTCCACGCTAGCACAACTCCTTATATTAATCACGACTGGTACTTAAGCCAGCTTTTGGTATTAATCCTTAAAATCCGTTGTGCTAGCTAGGAGTTTGGCTCAGCCAAGATCCTGTTTATTATTATTATTATTATTATTTTTTGAATGTTAAGGGGAGAAACTAACTTTCTCAGAGGCTAACAGTACAGTAATACAGCCTACTTGAGCGTTTAGTCTCAGCTGTGTACTGTTGAGAAAGTCTATAAATTCTCAACTCTAGAGAATTGGCGAAGTAAGCCAGCATAAAAGTGAAATCGCCACTTGATTTCACGAGTCTATTCTCTCGTAATAATCGACTCGATAGTCATCCCTAGCACACATAGCTATACATTGTATACTCAGTTATACAATATTTCATTTTCCCCCTGACATCTGGCGACCTCGCCAGGATAAACTCCTAGCTTGAAATTATTACCGAATCACTCACTCACTCTTACTTAGGTAGACCTCTGCACACCAGACAGCATATCAGTCTCATTTTAGTCACTCAGTCTCAATCTGAGCATCATGGAGAGTACTACATACCTTCAGGAAGCCAAGGATATGGGGCTTACTAACCCCCAGGAAATTCGAAATTATATCCTGTCGCGCTGCAATTACGAGCAGCAACGCGAGAATGCCGCCCGTGAAGAGTGGAAAATTCAGCGAGAACATGAGAAAGAACAACGTGAGTATGAGGAACGTGTGAAGGAGCGTGAGTGTGAGTAACGAGAACGAGAACGTAAACAAGAGCTAGAAGTGCTGAAGCTGAAGCGAGACTCCTTGGCTTCAGGCACATCGGGTGCAGCTAATCCAAGCTCCACTACTGATCTCTCAGCACATGTTCTAGCAACTCCACGTCTCAAGCTTCCTTCTTATAAGGAAGGCGAGCGAATCGAGCCATTCATAGCTCGTTTCGAAGACATGGCAAAGCTGTACGATCTGGATGAGGCAGCTAAGTGGCTTCAGTTCCTTAGCCTGTTTGACAGCCCTGCCCTCAACATTCTCCACAGAATTCGTGGAGATAATCTCATGTATGAGATGATGAAGACCGCACTCATCAAAGTGTACGGTCTTACCGTTGATCATGCTAGGAATCAGTTCATGAAGGCGTGTCTCAAGGAAAAGGAGACAGCTGTTCAGTTCCTTGACCGTCTCATGGCATACTTAGGCGAGTGGATGGAGAAGGACGAGACTCCCAGCACGCGAGAGGGAATGATCGACCTCGTGCTGCGCACACAGCTGGAAAAGTGGTGGCCTGCTGAGCTTATGGCCCAGCTCAAGATGTGCAAAGTGAAGGATGCAAACCAAATGGTGGAAAAGGCTCATGCTTTCTTTACTGCATACAGGTACCAAACTCGTAGGCAACAGCCATGGAATAAGAAAGATACTGCTAAGTCTGGTAAGCAATCGCAGACTGAACCCCAGCATCAAGGCCGTTCTCAGAATAATGGCCAAGGTCCAAACAAACTGCAGAAGGACCAGGGGCATAATACACAGAAACTTGACTGGAAGAGGTACAAGCAGTACCCTAACCAGCAGCAGTACCCTAAGCAGCAGCAGTACTCTAAGCAGCAGCAGTACTCTAAGCAGCAGCAGTATCAGCCACGCAATCGACAACTGTGACAAACCTTTTCAGCACCAGCACCAGCATATCGAAGGCAGGAGGCAAACGCAGCCTTCATTCCCCAACAGGTGCACAATGGTGCCGTCCCCACCAGCACAGGTCCTCCTTCACAGTTCACTAGTCCCCCTCAGATGGTGAACTCTCCTCCACAGGCCATCAGTGCTCCTGCTCCCCAGATGGTGAGTACAACTCCTCATGCATCTAGTTCGGGTACGACCTCTAAGGCATATAGTCCTGTCACATTTGAAGAGTTGAGTGCCATGCAGCCTTATCAATGGCTGGCTGCTTCCTCTACAGGCCCTTCCACAGGTAACAGTGCCTTCCTTGTACAGCCAGAGTTTGTGGGAGGTGTTTCTGTAAATGTTCTGAGAGACAATGGTTCCTCAGGTTGCACTGTCAGGCAGAGTCTTGTTCGTCCTGAAGAATATACAGGCAGACAGGCCCAAACTCAGCTTATTGACAGATCAGTGAGAGTGTTCCCTGAGGCATGTATCCGGGTAGCATCTCCCTTTTACACAGGTTCAACAGTTGCAGTTGTCATGCAAGAACCTATTCTTGACCTCATTATAGGTAATATACCAGGTGCCAAGTTTAGTTGCACTGTAGATGTCACTACTCAGACTTCGGATGCAGTAACACGAGCCATGGCCAAGGCTCCAAATTGTGTCGCCCCGGTGGCCACTGCATTGCCACAAGATCTGATTTGTAGTCAAGATGTTGTCCATGAACAACGACACTTGCTGTTGTGCGGAAGAAACAAAAGGGTAAAGTGACCAATTATTCACGGGGTGGACGAGCCAGGTTCCTTCACAAACAAGGACGGCTCTACCGTGAGTCACGAACACTCGAGGGCGAGGTTCAACTGCAGTTTGTTGTTCCCGCGAACTACCGCCAAGCAGTGTTAGAATGGGGTCATTGTTCAGCATCAGGAGGTCATATGGGCAAGAAGAAAACCCAAGCCGTATCCGTGCTGACTTTTTCTGGCCAGGAATGGGACAGGAATCAGATAGTTTTGTGCACTCCTGTAATGTGTGTCGACGTACCACCATTCAGGAATCTTTCCTTCCTGTGCCGTTTGAATCCATGCCAATAATCTCTGAGTCATGTGAGAGAGAGGGCAGTGGTAATGTGGGTGCAGACCTGACGTCTCACTCATTGGCCCCACAGGACATAATATGTTTAGGGTCTGTATATACATATGTACCGTAGCTCATAAGCGCACAGTCACGGCGATCCCAACCGAGGACATCGATGACAAATGGGTAGTCGCGGTGATCCCAACTGCGGACACCGACGACGAGCCCTTATTAGTTGTAAGTGTAGGGCTTGTACAGACTGTATGTACCATAGGTTAAGAGGGAAGTTCGAGACCCCCACAGACACAATCTGAGGCTGTTTGAATTACCTTGTGGTGTGTCTCGCACTGTGGGCCTCCCTGAGGATTCCCGGAGAATACACAAAATCCACATGAGTGTTCACACCCATGCAGGGTGTTAAAATGTGGCCTGCCCAAGTTTGCATGGGGATTCTTGACTTACCTTTATTAGTTATAAGTGCGTAGTCACGGCGATCCCAACTGAGGACACCGATGATGAATGGTCACGGCAATCCCAACTGCGGACACTGATGACGAGCCCTTTGTAGAAATAAGGGTAGTTATAAGTGAGCAGTCATGGCAATCCCAACCGAGGACACCGAGAACAAATAGGCAGCCCCGGCGATCCCAATTGTGGACACCGACGATGAGCCCTTTGTAGCAATAAATGTATAGTTATAAACGAGCAGTCACGGCGATCCCAACCGAGGACACCGAGGACAAATGGGCAGTCGCGGTGATCCCAACCGTGGACACTGACGACGAGCCCTATGTAATAGTAAGTATAGCTATAAGTGTGCAGTCACGGCGATCCCAACCAAGGACACCGATGACAAACGGGCATTCACGGTGATCCCAACCGCGGACACTGACGACAAGCCCTTTGTAATAGTAAGTATAGTTATAAGTGTGCAGTCACGGCGATCCCAATCGAGGACACCGATGACAAACATGGTATGTAGGAGGACTGCTGGGCCATGATAGCAGGCTGTGAAGCCTATGCCCAGAGTCAGACACATAAAAAAAAAAAAACGGGCAGTCGCGGTGATCCCAACCGAGGACACCAATGACGAGCCTTTTATTAGCCGTGAGTATATGTTAAAAAGGGCAACTATTAAGAAAATAATGGCGACCTCTTATGTACGAAACTTGCTGTCAATTGATTTTCAGATAAAGTGTACTTTCTGTTGTGTATGGATTGACTGCTGGGTGGATGTACAGTAAACCCTTGATAAGCCGAACTTTTAGAAGCCGGAATCTTCAGTTAGCCGAACTCAGGCCGAGACCACGTATGAAGTAGGCCGAAATGCAAAAGTAGGGGGAGAAATGGCGCCAAGCGGACTCGTGGCGCCAGTCTGCTGCTTGCTTTTGGAGACGGTAGTTGCGCCATTCTTACTGTCATTTAGTGCTGAACAGTGCTCTCCTTTTGCCTTCTGCCTTGCCATGGAAGGTTCATAGCTTAAAAGAAGTGATACTGGCACCTCTAGTCGTAAAGGAATGAAGCTAAAAAAAAAAATGTGCGCGTGTGACAGTGTAGCGATCATGATTAAAGTTCAGTACTATTGTTACTGAAAGTGTTACACTGCAGTCTATCACAGTGATTACATTTAAGTTTAGTTCATAATATAGAGTGAAATAAATACTGGGTACTGTTTAGAATTTACGTTAAAGTATGAACTAACCCACCTCCACCAACTCTGTCTCCAAAACAAAACAAACTGCCGAACTTCGAAGAATCTACTGCTTCTAACGAAAGGTGTTACGTTGCAGTCTATTACAGTGATTACATTTAAGTTTAGTTCTTAATATAGAGTGAAATAAATACTGGGTACAGTTTAGAATTTATGTTACAGTATGAACTCAACCACCTCCACCACCTCTGTCTCCAAAACAAAACAAACTGCCAAAGAATCTACTGCTTCTAACGAAAGGTGTTACACTGCAGTCTATTATAGTGATTACATTTAAGTTTAGTTCTTAATATTGAGTGAAATAAATACTGGGTACTTTTTAGAATTTACGTTCAAGTGTGAGTTAAACCACCTCCACCACCTCCGTCTCCAAAACAAAACAAACTGCCGACGATCTTCTGCCTCTGACAAAAGGCAAATTATGTGCACTGAATTCTTTCTTTTTTGTCTTTCTTTATTAATTTATACACTGTATATGCTCCTTTACTTTAGTGTTAAGAAGACAGGGAATAAGTATTGTTATTGCAATTTGGGGGGGGGTGAAAATCCATCTCCAACACACGTTACCAACAGTCGGTACTGCCTCTGTGAATGATTTCCTACCAATTAATCACTTCAGTACTGTGACGTCTATTTCTACTTTATTTACGCTTCCTCCAGCCGATTTTATGGCACTCAGGACTGGACTCACATACTTCCACAGATCCAACCTACACTGACTAAAATTGTCTGGTGGCAGCAAGAACAAAATGAAAATACACCCAGCACTGAAGGGGTTAAATTTATATTAAATGCACTATATTGTTTTTTGTCATAACTAGTTTATTTATATATGTTTCTTTAATTTAGTGTTGAAAGGACAAGTAATAGATATTGTCTTAGCAATTTTGGGGGGTGATAATTCGGTAATTTAGCAGTTTTGGGGGGTGAAAATTTGGTAAGCCGGAAAATTCGGTAATTCGAACCAGGGTAGAGCCCCATATAGTTCGGCTTATCAAGGGTTTACTGTAATTGCAATTTAGTACAAATTGTCACGCTGACACTATTGATGCTCCACCTTGACTCATTCCACAGGTACAGTTGGTGGGCGAAGTAGATGTCCAGGTCCACTGATTATCTCTCCTGCACGCTGCCACCTCTTCTCCTCTGCCCTCGTCGCCTTTATTATTGCATTACAGTGGGGCCGCTCGGGTAGCGTTTTTTTGCTTAGCGAATCCACGGGTAGTGACAGGAAAGAAACTATCTCATAGAGATTAATGCTGCACAGTTAGCGAAAATCTGCTAGGCATTTACCACGTAGCGAGCAGGTGGGCAGAGTTGCCAAGGTCGGAACCTGATTCAAAAGCAATACTGGGCGAATATCATCTGATCTGAATGCTGATGGTGTATGCAAGCCGACCTTCATTTGTAGCGGGTGATGGGCAGAGTTGCTAAAGTCGGACCCTGGTAACACTGACAGTGAGTGCGAGTCTATCCTCATGCTGATGGTGCACAGTTAGCGAAAATCCGCTAGGCATTTAACATGTAGCTAGCAGGTGGGCAGAGTTGCCAGGGTTGGAACCTGATTCAAAAGCAATACTGGACGAATATCATCTGATCTGATCCTCATGCTGATGGTGCATGGGAGCTGATCTTCATTTGTAGTGGGTGGATGGGCAGAGTTGCCAAGGTCGGACCCTGGTAACACAGACAGTCAGTGCAAGTCTATCCTCAGTCAGTTCATTGACCCATTGCCTATCCATGACCCGTGCATTCATTCAACCCTCAGTCTCTCCATTGTTAAAGTTTTTGGTGACCTTATGTCTGGGGACTGAGTGCTCTGTTATCATGGCTTCAACTTCGAAGGCTGGCCCAAGTGGTGGCGGTGCCCCAGGGAAAAAACCAAGCACCACAGTAATTTCAACAATAAATAGCAAAAATGATTTAAAAGTTGTTTATCCATTTGCATGTTAAGTCTATTTTATTAGTGTTCACAGTAGGAATTTAGGGTTTTGTTGGAGTGTACTACAGGTATTTATTTTTTAGCGGCTCTAGCAGGGACGAGATGGAGAGTGAGCAGAGTCAGGGCCGTTGTCGCTAGGTTGCTACGGTACAATAACCACCAAGCACGACAGTAATTTCAACAACAAATAGCAAAAATGATTTAAAAGTTTGTTTATCCATTTGCATGTTAAGTAAGATTATTTTATAGTGTTCAAAGTAGGAATTTAGGGTTTCGTTGGAGTGTAGTACAGGTATTTATTTTTTAGCAGCTCTAGCAGGTTGCCACGGTACGGTAACTACAGTTGATAACAATATCGTCTTCATCAGCCTTTGAGGTCCATTGCAGGACCGGCCTGTAAGTGGCACTCAAAACGAAATAAAAGTAAGTTTGTCAATCTTCTTTGAATATGTAATATACTATCTTATTTCTGAAGAAATATGACGTGATATTAATGGTTATTGGAGGAAATTAGGGATATACCTGAAGGAGTCTGGACCGTAGTTCATTGACCCATGTGAAAGTATGTATCTTAAGCTTTTCTTATAACTAATCTCCAACTATCTGTCTCCTACCAAATTTTACAGTTTTAAATTTTTCCTTTACCTTTCTTTTCACTTGGGGGAATGCCGGTATCTAAGCGATACCGACGGGTGGAAGGTGAACCTCCCCGCAGTTACCCCAAGAAGAAGAAGAAGAAGAAGATTGTTTGTTTATCCACACACCACGCATCCATTCAACTTGTCACAGTCTCTCGCCATTGTTAAAGTTTTTTGTGACCTTCCATTTATTGCCTGGCTTCTGAGTGTTCTAATATCATGGCTTCAACATCGGGGGCTGGCCCAAGTGGTGGTGGTGGCCCAGGGAAAAAACAGGAAGTACTGGTAATGTAAAAGTGACCGAAAAGGCCAGACAATACATGCGTGGCAAGCCAAAGAAACAATACTGCATGGAGGAAAAGAAAAAGATAATTTTTTGAATACTGTATGTAGTATACGTTTATCTTATTACAGTACTGTACTGAAGAAATATGATGTGATACTGATGGGTAATGGAGGAAATTAGGGGTATAGCTGAAGGAGTCCAGGACTGTATTGATTTTTTTAGGTAAGAAGTTTGCCCCTCGGGTAGCAATTTCATGGATAGCGGCCATTTTGGTGGACTAATAAGGTCGCTATCCAAGGGGCCCCACTGTACTTTGTATTATTATTGCTTTACAGGTAAGTACAGTTACACTATAACTGTTACACCTACACCATGTATCACATACTCCACGCTACATAACAATTAGTTGTCAATGTAAATGTAGCAAACTTGCGCTCAGTTTGACCTGAGTACAGGATTTTTCACTGTCGTCTCGGAGTTTTTCCCTCAAGCTCGCTTCTCTTAACGTAAATACAAGGTTTTTACGCTCATAGGTGACAGTGCTTTTCTCCTGTAGCAGGATAGTACACACATCACAGTGTGAATCTCATGTGACTGAGCTAGGGTGTATATATATAAATATATATATATATATATATATAATGTTAAATTTTAAGAGAAAAAATTTTATTTTCCAGGGGCATAATGTCACGAATTTTCTACATCGTGAAATTATATATTGTAAATCATGACATCGAGTGATTTTGCGGGAGCGACGAATAATTCTGAAATGCACGAGATTTCGCTCATTCTCTCAACCGTCCACTCGAGAACTTATATTCACATCAAGTTGTCAAAACTTTCGTCATTCTTTCGCGAGTGATTGTCTTTATGTACAGACAATGCATTCCTCTGAGCGATAATTTCTGAATTATCGCTTCTGCTTCCCTGGCCGTTACCCGGCCACACTTTTCACACGCTCTTACGTCGGACACTCAAAACCACAGTCAGTCTGCCCTATAGTTTGGAGAGTGAGGTGCGCTGTACGAAAGCTCCAGCGATCTCTTTTCTTAGCGATTTCAGGTCTCAGCTTGTATTGGCATGTATTCCCGAAGCTCCCACCAGCTTGGTGATCGACTGATTTAGCGACGGTCTCATCCATACCGATTAGTATCTTCTTTTGTTTTCCCTAGGCTTAAGTTTTTGATTATTTAGCTATTTGTCTGAGTGTTTGAGTGAGTGCATTTCCCTTTCTTTGATTTGAATTGATTCATGTAACGTAAATTTATTTTCTTGTATTCAATAAATTTACAGTTTGTTTTCTTGAGCTTTGTTAAATGTAACAGTCGTGTTTGATTTCCCCACATATTTAGTACATTTTTGCTACTCCACGTTAGCACAACTCCTTATATTAATCACGACTGGTACTTAAGCCAGCTTTTGGTATTAATCCTTAAATCCGATGTGCTAGCTAGGAGTTTGGCTCAGCCAAGATCCTGTTTATTATTATTATTATTATTATTATTTGAATGTTAAGGGGAGAAACTAACTTTCTCAGAGGCTAACAGTACAGTAATACAGCCTGCTTGAGCATTTGGTCTCTGCTGTGTACTGTTGAGAAAGTCTATAAATTCTCGACTCTAGAGAATTGGCGAAGTAAGCCAGCATAAAAGTGAAATCGCCACTTGATTTCACGACTCTATTCTCTTGTAATAATCGACTCAATAGTCATTCCCTAGCACACATAGCTATACATTGTATATTTAGTTATACAATATTTCATTTTCCCCCTGACAGGGGATGGGGATGAATAATAGAGAAAAGGCTCCTCATGGGGAGCGGCCGGTGTTGAACTTGCTCGGGTGGTTGAGGAGGGAGCGGCGGGGGTTGGGGAGTCCCGGGAGGGGCGGACGTGGCAATTCCTGTAGGTGCAGGAGATTCCATTGCAGTCGACGACGACTTGCAAGGGGTTGGGGACTCTAGTGACAGTATAGGGTCCCATAAAATGAGGGGCAACCTTATTGGGGGTGGGAAGATGGGCAACAAAAACCTCGTCACCTGGTTCGTAACAGTTAGCAGGGGAGGAATTGGCTTGAGCGTCCTGGTGCATGTGCAGGTGTTGTAGGCGACCCTTCAGGTGATATAAGGGGTCCGTGGGTGGGGAATGAGCGGGGAGTTGGAGGTGCTGTCGGAGAGGGAGAAGGAGGGGCGCCTCTCCGAACACTCGCTCGTGGAGGGTGATGCCGTCATCGTGGGGGCAGGTGTTCATTCCCCATTGGATGATCTTGACGTGGGCAGGCCATTCGTGGTCTTGGGTACTTTGGATTCGGGTTCTGGTTTGGTTTAGTAGGGTCCGATGGCTCCTTTCGCATACCCCATTTCCCTGGGGCCAGTAGGGGGAGGAGTGGGAAATGGAGAACCCGAACAGGGTGGATAGTTCTTTCCATATTTGTCCCGTAAACTCTGGGGCATTATCGGAGTGAATGGCCTGGGGAATGCCAAAGTAGGAGAAGACGTGGCGCATGAGGGTGTCGGCTATGGCGACGGCAGTGTGTTCCTTAGCTGGACAAGCAATCAGGAACTTGGAGTAAACGTTGACGAATGTGACGATGTATCAGTAGCCGGACCTAGGTGGCAGGGGTCCGACAACGTTGACAGACAAAAGCTGCCAGGGTTTGTGGACGGAGATCTTGCCGGTAGGACCCACCGAATGGGTGATGTCTTTCCCTAGGCAGCATGCTCGACATGCCTGACTGACACACTGGGCGAGGGTAGTGGGGTTGGGGGCCCAATAGAGGTCGTTGACCTGAGTTAATCTCTTCGTACCCAGGTGGATTCCACTGTCCGAGTGGAGGTGGGTGAGGATGCCCACGGTGGAGTCCGGATCAAGGACAATGTGGCCCGATGGCGTGAAGAGTTGGTCCCCTTGCAGGTGGAGTTTTGAGAATAGATGCTGGGGAATCCAGGGAGGCTGATCTTGATTCTGCCAGTGCTGGATCAGCTCGGATTGAGGAAGGAGCGATCGTACTGGCAGACGGGAGAGGGCGTCGGCATTGGTGTGCAATTTCCTGGGCCAGTAAGCAATCTCGTAATCAAACTCCTCGAGAGCTTCGCGCCAGCGGAGGAGTTGGGCATTCCGGGTGGCTGATTGCCGGAACCACTGGAGGGATTGGTGGTCTGTGATGACGGTGACCCTGGTGCCTGATAGGTAGGCCCTGAAGTAGTCGAGGGCTCAGACGATACCCAAACATTTACGCTTGTTAGCGGCATAATTTCATTCAGCAGGGTTTAGGGTGCGGATGGCGCAAGCGATGATGTGTTCGCGCCCTTCCTGGACCTGTGCCAGGACAGCGCCTATGGCTACCAGGGAGTCGGTGTACAACCTGAAGGGGAGGTCATAATTCGGGAAAGCGACGATGGGGGAGGAAACAAGCTTCTCCATTAAGGAGTGAAATGCTGCGACTCGATCGTTGCTCCAGACGAAAGGCTCGCCTTTCTTAGTGTGGTCGCGGAGCGGTTTCGCAAGGTCAGCGAATCCTTTGATGAACCGCCATTAATACGACGTGAGCCCCAAGAAGGCGCGGACTTGGTGGACGTCCTGTGGAAAAGGCTGGTCGGTGATGGCTTTCAGTTTGTCGGGATCTGGGGAGATGCCTTTCCCCGAGACAATGTGTCCTAGGAAAGCGACAGAGCGGGCGGCTAGGACACATTTAGTGGGTTTGAGATTCAACCCGGCCTGGGGTATTCGCTGAAACACCTGTCGGAGGTGGTGCAGGTGATCAGCCCACGTTTTGCTAAAAACAATAACGTCATCGAGGTACGCCAGGCAGACTTCCCAGGTCAGACCGCTGAGGACAGACTCCATGAGGCGGGAGAAGGTGGCCGGGGCGTTGCATAGCCCAAAGGGAAGAAAATTAAACTGACAAAGTTTCCCATTACTTGTGGAGAAAGCCGTTTTCCCTTGATCTCGGGGGTGGATGGGGATCTGCCAGTATCCTGACTGGAGGTCCAGCGTGGAGAACCAGGTGGAGCCGTGTAGGGAGTCTAGGGAGTCATCTATGCGGGGGAGAGGAGTGGCATCTTTGGTGGTTACATCGTTCAGGCGGCGGTAATCGATGCAAAATTGTGGAATGCCGTCTTTTTTCTGAACCAGGACAATGGGGGAGGACCAGGGGCTGGTAGAGGGCGTGATGATGCCGGCGTCCAGCATTTCTCGAACTTGCCTGTCCTCTTCAGCCCGTTGGTGTGGGTTCTTCCGGCAGGAGGGTTGCCGGATGGGGGGCCCGGTGGTATGAATTTCATGGGCTAGATACGTCGTATGCCCCAAGTCGGCGGGCCCGGTCGAGAAAAGGTCTTGGTATTCCAGTAGTAGATGGTGTAGCGTCTCAGCTTGATGGGGAGATAAGTGGTCAGGCAAAGGAGGGAGGGGAGAGGGGTTTGATTTTAGTGGTGGGGTGTCGCAAGGCTCTGCTGCCTCTAGGTCGCCGATCAGGAGTCCTCTTGGCAGTGAGGGGTGTAGCCACCAGGTTCGCCACTTTGACGGCTTTAAAGTGGGGCAAAAGGAAAGTCGGTGACATCAGGCAGGCAGCGAGGGGCCCGGTGGGGACACCTGGAGAAAATAGGGAATGGGTCCCTGTGGGCTTATTGATCCGTAACCAAGCTTCGTGGTGGGGGGGAATGGTGAGGAGGACGCGACGGTCGTGGGGAAAGTGAGGCCGGGGGGGGCTGGGGCAGGAGAAGGGGGAGGGGTGTCGTCTTGTCATGTGCAAGTACAAATGACTTGGGGCTGTTGGGGAGGCTGTCGAAACTGAAGTCACCTCCCGTAGCAGTCTATGTGTGTGTGGAGTTTTTGGAGCAGGTCCAATCCCAAGTAACCATCATAAGTACAGCAGGACGAGTCAAAAATAATGAAGGGATGACATGTGGAGGCTTGTTGATGAGTCTTGGTTTGTAGGGCCCGAGTTTCCCCACGAATAGGCAGGGGGCCTTCCCCCGCGTCTACGAGGCGGGCTGAAGTGGGGAAAAGGGGGCCAAAAACCTTCTTATGGTGGGAGTAGAAATGTGTGTACAGGCAGGACCTGGCGGCTCCCGTATCTACCAGAAGTCTTGCCTTGACCCCCTGTAGTTTCATCTTGTCGTAGACCAGGGGTCAGTACTTTGTAGAGGTGGCCCCCACCACCGTGGGGAGGTGCAGGGGCGGTCTTAAAAATCCAGCGCCAGATCGAGGGCTATGTTGGTATCAGCCTTCTCTGGTTCGCAGACGGCGTCAGGTTCCTCAACGAGAGAGGGTCCGGGGTTCGCAGGGCCCCCATCTACTGCCAACATGGGAGGCGCCTCAGTGGGTCGGCTCTCATTCTGCGTGCCACCCTCAGTTGTTCACGTATGTCGTGAAGTGGGCAGCGGCTGTTACAGGCTGTGAATTCCCACGGATTGATAGTGATAAGATTTGTATTATCTTTCAGGGGCGGCCGCTTCCTGGTGGGGTGGGCTCTTGGGAGAGCTGAGGCGGAGGTGCTTCGTGTTGGGGCTGGAAGGGATTGGGGCGGCGTGGGGGAGGGTTTTGTTGGGAACCGGCTCACGACTCCAATGAGTTGTGTGTCGGGGCGTGCTGCGAGAAGGCGGCAAATGAGCTGGACATCACGGTCCAAATTTCCTGTCGGGTCATGGACAGTGAAATGTTCCTTAATCATGCCCGGAAGGACTCTGAGGAGAGTGTTGAATATATGCTCATCCCGGGTATTCATTTCAGCATCCGGGTATGCGGCGGTGACGAGTCGCCTAGTTTGGACCAACGTGTTGTCCAAATCACCGTCATATTTTAGGGCATCGAGTTGTGACATCGCAACAACTTTCTCTAATGACGGGGTAATTGCTTCTGTTACTATTTTTGCAAATCTGGCCCATGTGAGATCTGGGACTATTTTTGGTGCTATAACAGATACCCCCTTTCCCAGGTAAGGTAGAGTGACAGCTATTTTCTGATTATCTTCCTCAAACCCAATATCAAGCAATGGCTTGACCATATTCAAGTAATTCGTGATGTCGCATTGTTCTGGGTAAAATTTTGGTAGGGGTACATGTGTTTTGGCTGCCATTTAAAAAAATAAAAAAAAGTTTTCCAGTCCTTTTTCACCGTCCGGGTCAAGAACCACCGCTAGCCACCAGTGTTATGCTACGCATTTGTGGGTCGGTTTCTCGCCCTCAAGTACGCAGGCTACAGCGGGTCCCTATTCTAGACCGGGAGGTAATTCTAAAGAGTAGGACTGGACGCAAAAACAAGGCAGTAAGTATTACACACATGTATTCCAGATATTTTCCCAAGGACATAGTACATCACAAATATATTACAACTGGGTTGGTCGGGGATGGGTTAACTCTTAACACAAATGGAATCTGTCACTATACCAACTGGTAGAAGTATGGTACTATTTACCCAACACTTATGGCACATACAATACACTTATAATTTAAGACACAGGAATGAATTTACTATAATTTCCCAAACCCGTATAGCACTGGATGGCACTGTATATGAGTTATGTTAACACCTGTGTCACAGACACCTGTTGGCCAGAAGTCTATCTCAGGTAGAGTTGCCCACAGTGATCACTGGCAGGGGGGACTGCGATATTCTGGTATACCCTGACTAACGTGCCTGGACACGGGGGTGGGTGGAGATTTAATGCACAAAGGGGAGGCACGATGGAAATAACATGTACTCCTTCTGTTGGTCACTGAGGTGTTTCACTCGCGTGCCTGTGGATTGGGGAGGGAGAGTGTCCATAACAAGGGAATGGCACAACCGACACAATATTAATGTTCTGCTGGTCACAAAGACAGTTCGAGACGCGAGACTATACCCGGGATATAGGTCAGGCCACGTTTAGCTATTAGGCTCGTCCAATCTTATACTCTGGGTTCCTGGTCACTTAACTCGAGAATACACTGTAGGGGATCACTTGTAAGGTATACGTTAATGCACACAAATATCTGGGTCGAAAGAGCACACACATATGTAAAGTCCACTCACTTTGTTACCACTGGTGGGCCCTAAGTTGATTCCTCCATCCGGAGGAAGGGCAGAGTGGCGCACCCCTGGACAGGGCCCCACACGTAGTCGTGGGGCTAGGGGCTTGGCCCGAAGAAAGCCAGAAGGCGGGCCTGTCGTCGGATCTGGGAGAGACTCAGGGAGGCCTCGCCTACAGGCGAGTCGCACCCTGGGGTTCGGGGCAACTCCTGGGGCAACTGAGGGCCCAGGGCACTGGAACCCGTGGCGGCTGGACTGTGGCAACTGCTAGAGGGCAGCGTCGCCGACAGGGTCATTTCACGGGAACCTCGGGCCGGGGGAGTAGTGGACAGGGCCCGTCGTTGGCTGCGGGGTCTGCAGGGACTCTGCCTCGGCCACTGTTCACCCTGGTGGAGTTGCAGGGAACCAAGACCTCGTGTGAGGCCTTGCCACGGTTCGGGTGAAGGGTCCTCTCTGGCTGCAGGTCCTCCTGTAGGAGAGAAGCGGACTGTGGCCTGCTTTACACCTGGCCCAACGAGACTAATGGCCAATGTCGTGGTAGCTCAGGGGACATCAGCTTCAAGGCGGCTAGTGACCTGCTCTGCCTCTGGCCTGACGTGACTTATGGCTGAAGTCTGGGTGGCCCAGGGGACAACAGCTTCAATGCGGCTAATGGCCTACCCTACCTCTGGCCCGACGTGACTTATGGCCAACGTCGGAGGGGCACAGGAGGTGGTAGCTCTGGTACGGCTAATGGCCCGTACCGGTGAGCTGAGAGCACTAGTAGCAGAGGGACGGACTGTGGCCGATCCTGCCTCGTAACCAGTACGGCTTATGGCCGATACTGTGGTGCCACTCTGGGGGGAACGCCTACAGGAGTCGGACGACTTATGGCCTGTCCTGCCCAGCCGACACACATCCATGCCATGGCCCTGTGGCGGGGATGCAACTGGGGAACGGACTGTGGCCGGTTTTGCCCCGTACCCGGTATGACTGTGGCTGATACCGCGGCGTTGCGTGGAGTTGTAAACTTCACCCCTTACCTGGTGAGTGGAGTTCCGGCCGGAGACTAGGTGCCGGAGACTGCTACCTTTCTGGGTCACCACCTGGGCGCAAGAGGGGCGCCGGGAAGCGATACAGGTGCGCCGTTCCTGTTCCCAGCCGCTCTGTGTCAGCGGCGGTCCCCCGGTGGTACCGGGGGGGTTGGGGGTGCTGGTGTCGTCTGCTCCGGCCGTCATGTTGTCTGTGACTCCAACCCCTAACTCCTGTATTTCAATTACCACCTGTATCATTATCATTATTAGCATCAACTAGGTGGTACGTGGGGGCACTCACCATCCACTCACTCGATACAGTGCTGCTTTGGGTGTCAGCCTTTTCCTCTTGTCCATCTTTCCTCTTCTGTCATTCTTTCCTTCATTCTTTCCGTTTCCTTCTGCCTATGGGTGACTTTACACTCCCTCTTCTGTCTTTCTTTCCATTATTCTTTCCCCTTTCTCCTGCCTATGGGTGACTCTACACTAAGTGATGAGCCAAATGGTTTCATGTACACCAGGAAACCATTTATTATGCTGGGTGGTAACCATATAACAAAATTATGGTGCCTGGTGGTTAAGTGGGTAATTAACCCCTAAAGTGCTAACAAGATTGATTAATCCTGTTTCAGGATTATGCAAGATACCGAATGTGATCAACAGAGGGGCTTTTGGGAAAAACCGCGGACACTAGGCTTCAGCCCAATTGTAAAATATATCTATGCAAACCAATGAGAACTAAGTCCTGAGCAGGGAGGGGGGAGGATCCGTGCCCGCACCCATGGAAGGGGGTGGGGTTCCCCACACCACCCTCTCACCGCCTTTCTCTGCCTCAATACCTTTGTTCCCTCTCCCCCTCCCTCGCCTCTGACCGCTTTCTGCTCCCTCCCTCCGCCTCCCCCACCAAGCCCCATCACGCCATCATGGTTCCCCCCTTTCCCCCTCTCCCTGTCTCCCTGGGAAGGGTTATATCCCCCCTACCCACCCTCCACATCCCTGTACTCCCTCTCTGCCTGTCCTCTTTGTCTTGTGGTGTCTCTCTCCCACCTCTATACCCCCATACCATCCCTCCAGGTCTCTCCCCACCCCACCCCACCCCACCCCACCCCACCCCCATCCCCCACCCCCTGTAGTATGCCGTCCGCTTACAACTCACCCCCTCCCCCGTCTAGAGTATTATACATTAATTTTACTATTCATGTCACGTGTTATCTTTCAATACCAAATTACTGTTTGTGTAATTGTATACACCGACACAAAACACAGAATGTATGTTTTTTCATGTTTTTTTAATGAATCTCCGTGTATATACCATAATGTTTACAGTAAATGTTAGTAATGTTTGTTTTTTATAATAATAAATTGTGAATTTGTGTGTTTGTCTTTCCCTTACACCATTATCACTGTTTTGCATGCTGTAGCTTTTTTTTCCCCCTTGAAATTCTTACAGCTACTTGATTTGAAAGCTCTGAGGGAAGAGGATGGGGAGGAAGGGGTGAAGGGAGAGGGATGAGGGGGAGTGGGTGCTGGAGTGTGTGACTAACACCCAGAAAAAGATTTTGCATGCTTTTGCTCATTTTTTTTTTTATACTGACAGCTACACAGCTATGAGGGATGGGGAGTGGGGTAGGGAAGGCGGGAAGGGAAGAAGTGTTGGGGGGGGGAATGGTGTTGGGAGTGAGTGAGGAACACCGACATAATTATTTTCTATGCTATTGTTCGAAAAAAAAGAAATGAGCTGGAAAAATCTGAAGGGGAGGGAGGGGGAGGGGGAGGGGGGAAGAGAGGGGGGTGATAGGAGTGGGTGAGGAAGGCCATGGGAGGAGAGGAATGTGGGAGGGATGGGGTGGGAGCACATAGAAAACTGGAGACGCCCCGCCTGGAAGGGTAACCTTTTTCAACTTTGACGGACTATAGCTCGTGAACCAGTTGGTCTAAAATGCTCTGGCTTGTGGCACAAGGTGTGTAAATTCAAGCTCTAAACTTTGGACATAACACTTTTTACTTCAGTGAGTCAAAAAATTGGCTCCATATACAGATCTTCATGCCAGTACTGTCGATCGAACTGCATATCCTAGGGGTTAAGGATGGGCCGGATTTGGCATAGGCCATACAAGCAGTTGCCTAGGGCACCACAATCTGGGGGGGGTTTACCTCAAAGGAAAAAAAATATATGTATATATATAATAAAAATTGAAATACAGGAGTTAGGGGTTGAAGCCGCAGACGACACCAACACCCCTAACCCCCCCAGTACCACCGGGGGGCCGCCGCTGACACTGAGCGGCTGGGAACAGGAACGGCGCACCTGTATCTCTTCCCGGCGCCCCTCTTGCTCCCAGGTAGTGACCCGGAAAGGTAGCAGTCGCCGGCGCCTACTCTCCGGCTGAAATTCCACTCACCAGGTAAGGGGGGTGGAGTTTACAACTCCACGCAACGCCGCGGTATTGGCCACAGTCATACCGGGTACGGGGCAGAGCCGGCCACAGTCCATTCCCCAGTTGCACCCCCACTACGGGACCGCGACACAGATGCGTGTCGTTTAGGCAGGACAGGCCATAAGTCGTCTGACTCCTGTAGTCATTCCCCCCAGAGTAGCGCCGGAGTACTGGCCACAAGCCGTACTGGGTATGAGGCAGGATTGGCCACAGTCCGTCCCTCTGCTACTAGTCCTCTCAGCTCCCCGGTACGGGCTATTAGCCACACCAGGGCTACAGCCTCCTGTGCCACTACGACGTCGGCCATTAGTCACGTCAGGCCAGAGGTAGAGCAGGCCACTAGCCGCACAGAAGCTGTTGTCCCCTGTGCCACACGACGTCGGCCATTAGTCACGTCAGGCCAGAGGTAGAGCAGGCCACTAGCCTCACTGAAGCTAATGTCCCCTGTGCTACCACGACGTTGGACATTAGTCATGTCAGGCTGGATGCAGAGCAGGCCACAGTCCACTTCTCTTCCACAGGAGGACCTGCAGCCAGAGAGGACCCCTCCCCCGAGCCGTGGCAAGGCCTCACCCGAGGCCTTGGTTCCCTGCAACTCTACCAGGGTGAACAGCGGCCGAAGCGGAGCCCCAGCAGACCCCGCAGCCGACGTCGGGCCCTGTCTACTACTCCCCCGGCCTGAGGTCCCCATGTGACGACCTTGTCGGCGCCGCCGCCCTCTAGCCGTTGCCGCAGTCCAGCCACTCCAGGTTCCAGTACCCTGGGTCCTCAGTTGCCCCGAACACCGGGGCGCAACTTATCTGTGGGCAAGGCCTCCCTGAGTCTCCCCCAGACTCAACGTCGGGCCCGTCTCCTGGCTCTCTTCGGGCCGAGCCCCTAGTCCCACAACTACACGTGGGGCCCTGTCCAGGAGCGCGTCACTCTGCCCTTCCTCCGGACGGAGGAATCAACCTAGGGCCCACCAGTGGCAGTGAAGCGAGTGGACTTTACCTATGTGTGTGCTTTCTAGACCCAGTTATATGTGCGTGCATTAGCTTATACCATACGAGTGATTCCCTATAGTGTATTCTCGTGATAAGTGATCAGGAGCCCAGCGTATAAGATTGGATGAGCCTAATAACTAATCTTGGCCTAACTTATATCCCGAGTGGAGTCCCGCGCATCCACCCCGAGTAAACGAAACGCCACAATGACCAACAGAACAATATTGTTGTGCGATTGTGCCATTCCCTTGTTTATCGAAACTCTCCCTCCCCAGTGCACAGGCACACGAGTGAAACACCTCAGTGGCTAACAGGAAATAGATATATTCTCATCGTGCCTTCCCCTTGTGCACTAAATCTCCATCCACCCCAGTGTCTGGGCACATTAGTTAGGGTATGTCTGGGCGTCTCCAAATGTCCCGCCAGAATACTGCAGTCCCCCCCCTTCAATGATCACAGTGCAGCTGACTCTAACTGAGATAGACTTCCGGCCGGCGAGTGTCTATGACACAGGTGTTAATGTAATTCATATACCAGTGCAGTCCAGTGCTATACGAGATTGGGAAATTGTAGTAAATTCATTCCTGTGTCCTGAATCATAAGTGTATTTTATGTGCCATAAGTGCTGGGTAAATATACCATACTTCAACCAGCTGGTATAGTGACAGACTTCCAGTCAAGTAAAACTTTGTGTTAAGTTGTTAACCCTTCCCCGGCCAACCCAGCCTGTAATGTATTTGTTGATGTACTATTGTCTTTGAGAAGATATCTGTAATACATGTGTGTAACAGTCACTGCCTTGTTTTTGTGTCCAGTCCTATTCCTTAGAGTTACCGACCTGGTCTAGAATAGGGACCCGCTGTAGCCTGCGAATTTGAGGGCAAGAAACCGACCCGCAAATACGTAGCATAACAAAAATAAATAAAAATTCACCAGTGGGTGTCCTTCCACATTTTCTACAATGAGGTGATATGTCTGCCACTATCGAGATTATTTTATATATACAACACATACACACATTATATCTATCTATCTACCTATCTATCTAAAAATGGTCCTAATAATTCAAGTAAAACACATTTCTATTCAGCATATAAAGAATAATGAAGTAATACTGGTAAATGAAGATAGAATAATCAAAATATATATTATTTAAATTGGCTTGGAATATTTACATTGAGAAGTGTGGTTCATTAACTCTCCAATTGAGAGGTATTTATTTGTCCTCACATATGATAGGCTTTAACCCTTTCATGCTGGCATAAGTTTTAATAAGTTTCACGGCTCTCGATTTTACTCACCGGCACGCGCCACCAGGCAGCCTGCTCGATGCAAAAAACACGTATTCTCACCTTATTTTCGCCACCCAAACCTCTAAATATTGCCCTGAAACCCACATCATGACTAAAAGTACATTAGGTCGCTGTGAATAAACATTTTGGAACGTTGATCTCACTTCCCAACATAGTTGTTCGAATGTTTTCCATCATACAAAAACAAGCACCAAAGCAGGCCTGAGGACAGCAAATCACCCAGGGGGTTTAGGGTGGGTTCGTGGAATGTGGGAAGTTTGAGAGGAAGAGCAGGGGAAGTCATTGAGGCATTCAGTAGGAGGTGGGTGGATGTGGCATGTTTGCAGGAAGTCCGGTACAGGGGTGGATCAGCCAGAAAGATTGTTGGGAAGGATTGCTACTATAAGTTGTTTTGGCAGGGGGGAACTGACGGATATGGGGGTGTGGGTGTGTTGGTTGCAGAGAAATGGGTGGAATATGTCATGAATGTTATGAGAGTAAGTGATAGGATATTAGTAGTGAAAATTTTGGTCGGGCAGAGGTTGGTTTCAGTTATATCGGCATATGCTCCGCAGGTGGGATTGGATGACGCAGAGAAGGATAGATTTTGGGATGATTTAATACGTGTAGTGAGTGGTATGGGTGATGATGAGGTAGTGGTTCTGGGAGGGGATTTAAATGGTCATGTGGGTGAAGCAGCTCAAGGTTATCAAGGAATCCATGGAGGATGTGCATATGGTGTGAGGAATGCGGAAGGGGAAAGAATACTCGAGTTTGGGGAGGCTATGGACATGATTGTGTGCAACACATCTATCTATCTATCTATTGCCAGACGCCTCAATCCCGAACGGGGTGGCCACAAACAAATCGCCTCCATGTCACTCTGTCCCCTGCCATTTCACTACCACGCTCC